>CAIGRK010338043.1:0-10731 GCA_903798315.1 Fraxinus greggii | reverse complement strand
GGAACTTGGGCGCGTGGGGGGTGGGTATGAATTTGTTTTACCTAGAAAATACTACCTATCAAACATACCAAAAGCTAGAAAATGAAATTTTATTTCCGACTTTCAAAGAAAAAAGGCAAATCAAACGGGGCCTAATCATTTTTACGCATTAGTTCTTCTATATTAACGTGAACTTTATCAGTAACACCCCCTTTTTTTTTTGGTTATTGATGCAAAAAGTTGGTCAATAAATTTGAAGTTCATGTCGTAATTATTTATACAAATTGAGATCCACTTTTCCTCTATTTAAGTTATGAGCTTGTTAAGGTCCTAAATGAAGTTACATAAGTTTATGAGGACCCAAAAATAATTGACGAAGGAGGTATTTTTCTTAGTTAAAAGGTCATTTTCGAACATAAATTTAATCACCGATTAATTATTTTAAATAAATAATTATAATGCCACGGAGCCTCGTCTCCGCTTTTGGGCAATCTAGTCAACCTGACCGTTGCTAATGGGCCATCATCCATCATCATAAGAAAGTTAATTTCTGTAAATGACCTTTTAGCCCTTCATCAAAGTGACTAATAATTTTTCACATTTTCAAATCAAGAAATATTTAAAAATATTTGCAACTTTTATGGTTAAAATTTCACAAATCCCTTCTCAAAAATGAAAAATAAAATGAAATGAAATAAAAGATCATTGGTCTAACAAGCTAGAAATAGAATCAGCGCCTCCCAAGATGTTGTTTAAATTGGTTCGACTCATTTTACGCTATAAGTATATATATAAGTTAATCCGTTGGATAAATGTTACAATGTTACGAGTGCAAATGTAATATACTTGCACTAAATCCAACTCACACAATAAAAATACGATATTCACTTTTAAATAAATTTTACATGTTGTACTGCTAATCTTATTGCTATAGGTCTTTTTGAACCTCGTAATTTAAAAATTCATTTTTTTTTTCAAATTCATTTTCCACATTCTCCTAATAAAATAATTTAACGTATAAACTTAAAATTTTTTCCTATTTTTTAATCACATATTCTTTAAAAAATCACCATTATACAATCTATGGGGCTCAGACAAACATAATTATTATTTCATTATCATCAACGAGCTTTAAAAAGAGTTTCAGCAACTCATTTAAACCATGCCACGTAAGAAATTATCCTAAAATTTGTAAGAATAATAAAGATGGTGTTTGAACTGCCATAATTTTAAAAAGATCAGTCGATAATTAAACAATTCAAATTTAATGGTCAAAGTGAAATTTAGAGCAAAAGTTGAGTGGTCATTTGTAAAATTAATCCACTTTGAACGAAATGGGCCTAAAGTAATCTCTAATAGAAGAACTAAACGTGTAGCTCCAAAATGAAAATATTCGGGCCCACTAACATCTACCCGTGGGCCCAACGATTGCGAGATGCCGCCAGAAAATGAGCAAAACGCACATCCAGCGCATTTTAGCAATGGCCATTTACGTCCACTCTACAGCTGATCTACCTCAGATGCGCATTTTTTTCCACTCTCACAACATCTTCTTCCCCATTAAAAAAGTAAATAAACAAAAATTATGATATTTCTCTTGAGAATTTCGATTCTATTCTCTCGAAATTTGATCTTTCCGATTTTTTATAAAATTGAATTTTGATGAGTTATTTAGCCGTCGGTGTTTATTGTTCAGAAAGCTTGAATCTTAAGGCATCTCAGGATGACAAGTGAGTTATTTGAGGTATGAATTTATAGGGTTTTTATTTTCTTGGAATTTAACTTTATTTTTCACCCCTGCTTTTTTGGTAATGATCTTTATAATTCATGTATTTTAAAGAAACTGAATTTATACTTCGCTGTTTTAGGTTAGAAAATCCCCTTTGACACTAATTTTGGCGTTTGTGCTTAAGCAATGATGATCTGAAATTTTGTGGGTATTTAGGTGTTCCGGGTAGAAGACATCACTTAATTTTCGTCTGTATATGTGGAGAAAGTTGTATAATTGAGGGAAATAATCAAAGAACTTTGCTCTTTGCAAAACTAAGTTTGGAAATAAATTTAGAGATTGGGCATTAACACGGAGTGGTACGGTGGTTTCTTGGTCGTGGGGCGTGATGGATGATACTCGGGAAAATGATAGGTACCCGCCAAATCCTTATGGCATAAATGACCAAGAGTTTCCAGTTCGGAATGCCTCTTATGTTAGTGATGAGGACGATGATAATGATGTTGATGACGAAGATATGGAATATGAAGACGATGACCAGGATGAAGGTGGAGGGTCTAGTGTTCAGAGAATTAAAGATGATTATGCTGATGATGCTGCTGATGATGATGACGACGACGACGACGATGAGGATGAGGATGATTACGGTAATTTACAGAGGCACCCGAAAAAGAGAAAACTGAAAAGCTTGTTGTCCAGTTACAAGTTTGCACCTCGGGTACCAGCATCATCATCTGCGACTCCTGCAGTGCCAAAGCCATCATATGGTGGACGGAATCCACATACAGATTGGACGGAGAGAGAGACTGTTATCTTACTGGATGCGTGGGGTGATAGGTTTCTCAAACATGGGAGGAAGAGCCTTCGGTCTGAAGAGTGGCAAGAAGTTTCTAAGAAGGTCTCCCAGGAGTCAAAAATTGAGAGAACAGATACTCAGTGTCGGAACCGTTTAGATACATTGAAGAAAAAATACAAGAAAGAGAAGATGAAGTTGGGAGAATCTGGGGGTTCCACTAGCAAATGGGTGTATTTCAAGAAGATGGATATGTTGCTGTCATCAGGCCCACAGCAAGCGGGCCTATCATGTGGAGTGGACTCAGGGGAGTATACGTTCATGAACCCTAAAGTTTATCTGAATAGCTCAAATGGAATGGATGAGATGAGAGATAGCCCAGGGTATTCGGAATCCACCAAAGGTGAGGAAGGCGGTCCGGAGGGTATCCCTCCTAAGAAAACAAGGAATGAAATGGGTAATGGAGCTTCTCTTAAATTGCTTGCTGATTCCATCCAGAAATTTAGCGACATATATGAGAAGATCGAGAACAGTAAGAGACAACAAATGCTGGAACTGGAGAAAATGAGGATGGACTTCCATAGAGATTTGGAACTGCAGAAGAGGCAGATTCTAGAGAGAGCTCAAGCTGAGATTGTGAAAATACGACGAGGTGATGAAGATAATGACGTGTCTGCTGAGAATGTCAGCGGTTGATGTATCTTGTCATCATTGTATTATATCCAGGGCATTATCCCGGGATATAGTGTTGTGTGTGGATTATTGGATGCTGGCAGTTGTACTATATCCAGGGTGTTAACCCTATTGGTCCTATATCTGCAAGGCAATAATACTGATATGATTAGAACATTTATTAAAGTCATAGTAATTAAACTTTTTGAGATCATTCCCGTTTAAAATGATGTCATGTTAATTGTTATTCTTGTGGAAGGATTTCTTGTTTGTTAAATTCTTTTGTCATTTTCATCATTAAGTTTTCTGTTGACTGGTAGTTGTCGTGAACTCTAGTAATCTTTGCATGTAGAATGACCAGACACACACAAGTAAGGTGCTGTTTTTTTGTTTTTTTATTTAAGATACCAATTTTGCTGCTTATGTGGTGTTTACTTTAAACTTCCATCTAAGTTGAAACCAATAAGGAGGATACCTAAGATGCCGAATCCAAATATGTTTTCTTCGCTGGCTGTAGTAATTCCTAATATATATTTCTGTGTCATCTTGATTGTTCTATTTCATCTATTTGCATGAGAGCATTGTTCTGCAGCTGAAGTCACGTATTTCTTATTTTGGTATGACACTGGCTCCAGCACGCTCTTAGATAGGCATGTTTGGATTCTGCATTCAAATAATTTTTCACTTGATGCTTCCACCCATGCTCCTGCTCTATCAAGTGGTCGACCTAACATCAGGTATACTAGGATGTGGTCTTTAATATGAAGTAACATCGCTCATAAGTTCTATTGTTTATTCTGGGGTCACATAATGGTGTATGTAGAATTATTGTCGTGTTGTTATAATTTAATGTGATTGGTTGCAAGATTGTTGTTGTTGCCCCATCCTATTTGCTTTCCCTATAATACGTCGAAATATGGAAGAGAAAAAAAAGTACAGTTATCCATTTTGCTGTTAACTGAATTAGCTGCTACTGGCAAAAGATCTTCCTAGAACCATGAGTAGTGATCGTATAGAGAAGGGAGGGATTCTCCAGGAGCATCGAGCAAGGGGGAAAAGTGGCAAATTTATTTGAGAATTCTCCCATCGAGGTAAGTTGTATATATGGTTGAAATGTTATGTTTAACAGTTATGTATTTTTAGGGGAGAGATCAAATTGTTCAATGATTTTTTGTCGAAAGGGGTATCCATATATCTGTCGATGGGATACTAGAACATGTTTGGCTAAGCTTACAAAAGTACTTTTTGTGTAAAGAGTAACTTAAATTGGCTTAAAAATAAGTCCTAAGCTTAGCCAAACGTGTTTTTATAAGCACGCTGCACTCAAGATGATAACTGCTATTCCGTATTGGACTTTGGTCTCAGATTTTGATCTTTGAAAACAAGCAATCCATGACCCTTACGATTCTGCAAGTACACGTACCATTTTGCTATCATCTTAGTATCTTTTTGGGGTTGTGGAACTTTATCAGTAGGCATCAAAACACAGTCTATCAAACCAATTCAAGCTCTAAACAAAAGATTATAAAACTCGCAAACTGTCCTTGATATACGACTCTTGTGTTACCGTAGTTTGTGGTTTAAGAATTTGCCACGATGTATCTATGAACAATCTTTTTCCACTCATTTGAATACTTGTCTACTAGTTTTCGGAATTTTATGTTCGTTAGCATTGATCAATGGTCTTCGACATGGCACTGACACGAACAAATATGTGGGTCACTTACTGGTTTAACCGATTTAGACCTAATTGATGTCCAATTCATGGGTTTTTCAGTGGAATCATCAGGAAGCAAAAAAGTCTGTTCAATCCAATATCCTGTAAGGCCTGTCCCGAATGAGAAGTGGATTACCCGTCCAACCGGGTAAATGACGCAGGGGTCATAACCCCGAAACGAATATGGGACGGGTATGGAAAACATAATCCTCGCCCTGGTACCAGCCCCGTTTAAAATCAATTTCAAATTTATGTTTTTTATCAAACAAAAATTATAGATTTATCGTCAATTTTAAAGACAACATAATTTAATTTTAACAAATTAGAAAAAAAATAATAATATTTACTTACTAAAAATATTAAAAATAAATGGGGATAGTAAATGGGGCAGGTCGTCGAATCCATCTCATCCCGGTTTCACTGGATATGGAAATGGGATGAAGTAACAAAAATACCCGACGGAACGGAAGTGTGAATGACAAACCCCTCTCATACTCATTCCGTTGTCATCCCTAAGTATGGGGTCACGTGACAACTTTTGGGCAATTTTTTTTTATTTTTTTTTTTTTTTGGGATCATTATGGAATGTCAAAAAAAGTCCAAATATTGCCATCTTTAATATTATTTTGAAGTTTTCGCTTTGAAGTTTTCACGGACTAGTTTCCCATCTCATGCAATACGTGAAATGACCAATCGTATAAAATGTTACGGCTCATCGAAGTAGATCATTCCATACTATTATTTCGAGATTTTTTATAGCATGCTAACGTTATAACGATCATACACTTGTCGAATTCACAAATTACCTATACCATCTCAAAATTCATTTCAAGAACTATATCATACACAAATCGAATGATTAAAACGAACATCGAAAATAGTTCAAAGTGCTCCACACGCACATCTTAGAAAAAGACTTCTAATTTGTATTTTTTTAAAAAATTCAAATAGTTCATTAATGCTTACTGTTTTTACGGGATAAATTTCTTAATATAATTTACATCATTTTATTAAAAATAATAAAATTTACATGAAGTATGATGTAAAAATTTTCCGAAAAAGTTAAACCCCGTGTATTGTAAATTTACAAAATGTTGACCTTTTCAGATGTAAAATTCTTCACAATTTTTTTTAAATATTTGATAGTGTCATCCTAATTCAAAATGTGGGCGTCTGCCACTATGTATATTTCCAATGGTAAAACGCAGGTATGCAACAATATTTTCTTTGGAATAGGAAATAAATTGTTAGCTCAAGAAAATCGATTTCCCTCTCTTTTTTTAATATAAAATTTGCAATTGTCACTTTCTGCTAATCGATGTATTTTCGGCGGATACCATATTAAGCGCATCAAGGAACATCAATTATTCCTCAAAACAGTGTTGAATTTTACTAACCTATTTTTGTTGTCCCACCAATTGTTTCTTGACACGTCAATTGTATGGTCCCTACAGGTGTTGAACATCGTTAAGACTTAAAAATCTAACTTCCCGTCGCCCTATAAGTCAGAAAAATAATGTTTCGATTCCATTAATACTAAGCACCAATCTATATGGCCATCTACCATTCAATGTATAAAATGCACCGTAACTTTATCGGGCAATATAGTGCTGAGACCATACCACATAATTCAGTACCAAGCACATAGCATTAATCAATCACAAATCTGCAATTCTAACTCGTTGCTCAGAATTTTTTTTTGTATTTTTCATCAGATAATATGCTATAAACCTTGTAAACAGTAAGAAGATTTTAAACAATATCAAAACTAAATTCAAAATTCCCTTTTAACCCACATAATTGCAGAACATTTTATATATCCCATTTGTTGACGACGCCAAAACCCTCAAAAGATTCGAACTCGATGACGTTCTCAATTTTGCAAACCCGAAAATTCTTATATTGGTGCGTGCAGTATAAATAGAAGTGTCAAAAATATATCGATGGGACAGCAAAAATATATAAAAACCACTAATTATCGAAAAAAAAATCTAATTTCATTGGAAAATCCAAAATCAAATCCAGAAAGAAAGTCGATAGCAGAAATGGGAAAACTTAACCAATAAACATCAGGACAGGTCATTTTTGTGAACAAGAATAAGTAGGCAGAGGAGTATCATATCTTAGTCACTCCTCTCTCACAAACCCTTCAGTAAAACAGGATTATAGAGATATAGATTATCCAAAGAAACAAGTTCCAGCAAACATTTCATGGCCACGCCAAAGTTCAAGTCGCTGATTGCTACTTGTACAAACGAGGCCATACAAGCCCGGCAAGAAATATAGATATACCAACAGGACAAACACATTATGCAGCAATTGGGTCACTCTTGAGACTTATCTGTTTCCATGGGCTCCGTGGATGATGCTTCATTTCTAGATTCATTGGTGTTCTGGGCAGGGCTAGAGTTAGGGTTCTCTGCCCCCTGAGATTGGGACTCGCCTCCTTGAGATGGTGCCGGCGAGGGTGCTTCAGGAGTAGCTGGCTTCACCGGCTTTGGCTTCGTCATTATTGGCCTGCAAAACCTGTCAACGCAAGTCGCATTTTCACTAAAGACCCAATAGTTTGTAATGTATTAGTAGTAATTATTAGAACAAAAACAAACAGTAGTACACAAATAGCATTTAGATGGCAAAACCACAACTCTAATACAATATGGATCATAATTACAGGGCAATTAAATGAAAGAATACCTATCGAGAGCTTCAGCTTTCTTCCTGACATCAGCGGACAAAAGAACTGGCGTTGCATACTTAGGAAGTACATCCTGCTGCTGTTTTTTCTCTCTCAGCCAAGCCTCAGCTTCGACGCAATCATTCAAAACCTGGGAAAGGAATATAAAGTAAATCGCAATCCATTAACAGTCGCGCCAGTTATCTACCACGCAAGCCTACTTCTGAGAAAGAAGGAGAGTGCACCAGAGAGGATACCTTTTGCTTATCTGCCATATCAATGTGATCAAATTTTGGATCATTCAACATTGCAGCCTCTCTGTAACTGTTGATGCAATAAATAAATTGATCAATTACAGGTCCCCTCTCCATATGCTCCTTGTATCGCTCCTCTATAGGGTCACCTTGCTGCAGGATATTTGACATATTCTTAAAACGATGTCATATAAAGGTCAGAAATCAAAGAGGCAGTAATCACTAACAAACAAGCACACAAGACTACCTTCTTGAGTTCCTCCAGCTTAGCAATATAGACACCTTTGGTTTCATCCTCGCCATCCTCATACAACCAATCTTCCACCTCTTGGAGTTTAGCCATCAACTGTTCTCTCTCTGAATCCACTACAAACTCTTGATATTTGTCTGTAAGCTACAGAACCAATAGAACTGTCAATACTTTTTTATCTTTTAATAATCAATACTTTTATCTTTTAATAATGAGGTTTCAATATCCCACGGTTAAAGTTTTGGCATAACAACACTCCTAAAACATACCTTATTCCGCATGTCATAAACATAAGCTTCCACAGCATTCTTTTTGTCCTTTGTTTCTTCCATAATACGGTCCTGTAAAGCCATCTCGAATTCCTTCTCCACCGCCTTCTGCACCTCTTCAGTTCCCATTCCTCCATACACAAGTTCTGAAACAGGCACACTGGTTCTCTTAACTTTTTTCTTGGGGACCTCCGCCTGATGAACATAAACAAAGGGAAAATCTTGAGTTAGAACACGAAGAACAAAGTCAAAAATGTGATCACTGCATTGATATACTCATATAGATCAACTCTGTAAAGTCAGGAGATTCCGAACAAATAGATATGACACGCATAGAGCAAACTTACCACTAGAAAATATGTAACATTTCATTTAAGATATAGTTTATATTCCTAAAAAAACATTAAAAAATAACCAATCATGGCCAATGGCAAAGCCTTCATAGAAAATAAAAGGGACACACCACGATGTCGAACACCAAAGCTCAAGCAGTGGCATCAGTGCTTCTCAGAACTACCAATGGCGTCAGTGACTTAGCACAAATATAAAAGGATTTCACAGTTCTCAAACCGAACCGAACGTTGACCCAGCTAAGTCACCGAGTCATCAGGCAAGCGGTCAGACAGGTAGATCATTGGCGGACTTGTAAGTATTTATCAACACCTTTGAATTTCTTGAAAATTTTAGTTGAACTCCCTATTCATTTACATGCTCTTTTTATTAAAATTAAAAATGGAATGTTGTCGATAAAAACATTGAATTTTTTCACGTGGAATATATTAATATTAATAAAAATATTATCAGTTCTTCAGATAGAATTAGAAATTTATATTTGTTAAACTTCTGTGTAATTGATTAATTTTTCAGGGTCTGAACAAGAAAATTATATTTGTTAAACTTCAGTGTAATTGATTAATTTGTCATTTGGAATATCTGAAAGGCTTATATATGTTTGGTTGTATTTTTGTTCAATATAAAGCTGTAGCCTACTGGTTCAAAGCTTATATACAGGAGGTTGTGCCTGTGGGATCAAAATCCCACTACGTGGAATTTTGGAAAATTTCAGCAAATCTGAGGGTTAAATCAAACCAGTTCGCCAGTTATATATCAAAACCATCCGGTTCAATAACAATTCGATGGATGATCAGTCCCTATATACCAACTGGACAGGACCAGAGTCAGTCCGGGCCTGGTTTAATTAACTATGAAAGGATCCAGTACATACCCTTCTCTACCTCTCTCTCTCTCAAAAAGAGAACAAATGAGACAATATAAAACCCAAGAATAGAAAACACTCTCATGAAAAACAGGCATGTTAACAACATGATAATAAGAGATTGTGTCTAGCTTGCCTATAAAATTCATAAGCCTATAATACAACCATATTTTCTGATTGTACCGTTCATAAAGTCCAAAACGTACATGACAAATAAAGAGTTCAACTCTAGATTGCTAGGGTCCGTTTTCCTTCCTCACGATATTTTCGTACATGTCAAGTTGGCAAAATAATATTAAGAAAAGTATTCATAGAACAAAAACAATCTTCCATTACAGCATGGTGGCATCGAAGTTAGTAAAACTAGAAAGCAAATGTATATACATCTCTTCAAGAGAAATAAAATACAAGTGACATGCGCAGAGAGAGAGAGAGAGAGAGAGGGTTTGGCCCGTGAAAAAGGAAACTTACAAGCCCATAGCAATCAAGGAAAATGTGAGAAGAAGCAAAAATTCAGACAAGTTATTAGGACAAGAAATCATAAACTCGGGAAAATACAGACAAAACTACTAATCTAACAGTCATTGTTAACTCACCTTAGTGTCTGTTTCCATCTGAATGGGCTTATCCCCTGACTCAGGAATGCCATTTTCAGCTCCAGGGGCTTCAGTTTTAGCATCTTGCATATTTACATCAGTTTCAGTAGCACTCGGAGGCACAGAATCAGCAGGAGCCTCATTTGTTTCCATCTTGGTCGGTTTCTCCGCCGACTCTTTTACGACTGGCACTTCCACTTCTTCCTCTTCCAAAATCTGATACAAATATCAAGAAACATCGGTTACATTCCAAAATATTTATATTGGCACGATCATAAATAAAAAGTTAAAAGATCATTCAAGAGATAACTTACAGTAGCTGACTCAACAGAGACAATTCCATGAAGATTTAGCCGTATTTTGACCTTCAGTTTCAACCGTTCACCATTCGTGGATTGGAAAGGTCCAATCTTGAGCACAAAAAGATAAAAATAAAAAGGGGCTGTGTCAGGCAGATACAAAAATTGTCCAAGCTACCCTGTAAACAAATTGAATGGATCTTACAGGCATGCACATATAAATTACCGTGAAAGTGCTAATCTTAGACGGTGCCTGCAATTCGCTAACATCAGCATATTGAAC
>CAIGRK010338042.1:0-17961 GCA_903798315.1 Fraxinus greggii | reverse complement strand
ACACATTAAAATTTTCATTTTCATTCTTCTACTCATTTTCAATCACATATTATTCAATAAAATAATATTTTCCATCACATCAATAACTTTTTCTTCTTTTTCAACCGCACATTCTCCATCAATCTACTATTTCAGAATACATTCTTCCAAAATAATGTGGATCAAACACACCCTTAATGTTATAATGTCCCAATTTGGTAGAAATTAAAATCAAAATTTTAATCTAAGTTAAAGTCAATAATTAATTTTAATCACACATTTTATAGGATCCACAATTTTATAACCACACATTTCATTATCAAACTAAAAATTTAATTTTAATCTCCACTAAACATGAGTAATATACAAACGATTTCAAGTCCATAGGTAACTATGTACTTTTTTAGAAATTAAAATCAAAATTTTAATCTAAGTTAAAGTCAATAAGTATGAAGCATGGGACTCAGTATTTTTTAGCAGTAAAAATACAGATATTCTGAGCCCATAAATGATTCGATACGCTTTACATATCTAATCTAACTCATATCATAAATTGGTTGGTGAGAGCATGTTTGGCTAGTTAAATTACCATAAGTTTTAAAATAAATATTCTTTTATTATCCAAAGTTGAGAATGGGTTATTTATTTGGATAAATAAATAAAAACTATTTGTAAACAAACCAAGTAAATTCTTTTACTTAAAATTGAAAATAAATTGTGAAATATATTTAAAAATAAAAAAGTTACAACTAGGTTCGTCATCCATATTCAATGGTTCTCCTTGCGTGCTTTAGATAGCATCATTGCTGTTAAAATCCCTATATATGGTCGACAATCATTGCTCACATATGATCGCTAATGAACACATTAATATTGAATTGTATCATCGAAAAATTTAGATGGATGTTTAACCTAATAAAATGGCCGATGGATACACACTTATTATTTCTTTCTTCCTTCCAACACCCTCACATATAGATAGGGGCAGTTTAATACATAAAATTTTCGAATCGAATAGCGATGACGAGAGTTGAACCTAAAACATGTTCTAATACAATTTTAAATCATCCAACCAAAAATTCATATTGGTAGTAAGATGCAAATAATTGAAAAAAGGAGAAAAGAAAAATGCATAGTGGCGTATACACAAAGAATCTTTGTGGGCCGATGAAAGAACTGTTTAGGGGTAATTAAACAATACTAAATCCCATGCTCATCACACATGAAAGCCGAAATTAACATCATATAATTACAAATTAATTACGCAATTTGGCATGCTGCATGCACTTGGACATCCCTTTTGAAGACTGCTTATGTTCTTTAATCATGTGATTATATCGACTTTGGAGAGGTACTATAATTTTTATTCGTTGCACCACATTTTTATTACATCCATATCGCCCTAGCGTTTATATCCTTATCTTTTTTTTCAATCGTATTCTTTTCGTCAACCTCCCATTTATTATCGTATCTCGTCCTTGATGATGATTTTGGTCAAAATATTCTTTTTTTTTCATGCTTTGAAATGAGAGAAAAAACATTTATCGCATTTTTGTATTTATTTATTTTTAAAATATGGTGGAAAGTAAATCGTTTTACGCCCTTCAACGAATTTTTTGGATAGAAACTATTATCGGATACAAGATATGTTATCTAATGAAAAATTGAGGTTAAGAATGCCACGAAAAATGTTAGAGATATAAATGCTGTAACGTATAAAGATTGAAAACTTTAGTACAATTAAAATATGGTGCAAATAATAAAAACTACGGTTCAAATATAATTAACCTTTGTTTATGGTGGGTGGGAGGTTGATGGTTGGACCCACTTGCAGCTTAACTCATAATGATGTGATTATGATCATCATGTCCGTTCATAATGTTTCTATTTTACATTCCATTGAATGAAAAAAGAATTTATGTTCTTTTTAGTTGGTCATTTTGAATTTCTTAATTCGGGATGATATGAAAATAATATTTATTATTATTTATTTATTTAAATTTTTAGATAAAATAATTCAACATAATATTTATATTAATTAGGACCTAATATTAATCATGAAGTCTTTCATTCATATACGAAAATTAAATACATTCCCTATTTAATTTACGTGAGGTCGTTGAATTTAAATTTATTAGTAATAAAAGATATTAAACTTTTTATTGTCGATTTAATCTGTATCGGCAAATTTATATATCGGATTATCATGTATTGGTATTTTTACCTAAATATTATTCTATACTGCTTTATGTACTTGGATAGCAAATATATTTTGGTTAATAATTAAATCTTGTATATATTATATTTCAAGGTCCACAAGAAAATGGGAAAAAAAAATATAATTAATTATAAATAAGTAAATAATTGGACCTTTAAATGTCAATACATACATTAAAAATTTAAATGTGAAGAAGATATTATTATTATCAATTTGTTTAGTGTGGAAAATGATTTTTGTACATAAAATTATTTATTTAATGATGATGTGTGAAAATATAAGTGGGAGAATTATTTGATTGATGAGATTTTGATCCAATTAAATTTCATCACATCATTTATTGTTGAACTATTATATAAATTATTATGTACGTGTAGCACAATCAGTTTAGTATAAATAAGGTTAAGGAGTCCAATGTATTTAGCCCATCTCGATGGATAGATACACGTTTTGTAGGAACAAAGTACTATTATAGTCAGTATGATAGGATTTATAACTTTTATAGGGTTAGGGCAAAAATGGATAGTTTAAATGTGAACAAACGTTCTTCGTTCTATGCTCTTCCAAATATCAATACGAAACGGACAGTTTTATTATACATATGAATCAATAATTGTTCGTTTAGATGTCTAAGTTTTAGAAAACATTTTCAAGAAGCAAAGCAACTTCCATGTCCCTTTTCTTCTTGTCTCCTTGCAATTGATTGAAAGACGACAACCTTCCATGGACTATCAATCGAGATAGATAATGGTGAGAATTTGATTGCTAAATGAACGAAATTGCATCTTGATTATAAATTAGTAACTTTCATAATTGATCGCTTGAGTTATTCTACCGTTTCAATCAAGTCTCTATCGTTAGTTGAAGAAAAATTAAGAATATCCAACACTATATATATTTATTCAATCTTGCTACATGTATATCAAATTTGACATCATTATGAGGTAGCAGCTTTTATACATTGATTCTAACAGTACTTTAAACAATCAGTAGCAAAAATTTTGCCACGTCTAATTCTTATTTATTCATTCTAATAAGCCTCTGTTTGAGCCACGTTATTTTTTCATTCTCATTCTTCTACTCATTTCCAATCACATATTTTTTAATGAAATAATATTTTTCATCACATCAATAACTTTTCCTTCTTTTTCAACAACATATTCCCATCACATCAAAGAAAGAAATGTATTCTTATAGAAAAAATGTGCACCAAATATGGGCTAAATTTCAAAAACTCATCTGGAATTGAGTTACAAGGTTTTTTTTTTTTAATAGTAAAAGAATAAAAACTAAATCTCGAATCAGGGCACTTGATCCAACACTGATGTGGATTTCTAAAAGTGAGAACTAAATCAGGCAGGTCACAGTTGGGAGGCGACTGCTTAGGAGAAAGAGTTACTCGAAGACTGTGTCTGATCACTGTCATTAATGGGATGGGTCCATATCAAGTCAGTGAAAAATATCAATTCGGACAAGAATTTTATACAAGAAATCATATAATTGCCTAATTTTCAAACTCATTTTCACTTATACATTCTATTAATAAAATAATTCACATATAAATTCAAAATATTTTTTTATTTTTTAACTACACATTTTCCAAAAAAATTACTGTTTCAAAATCCATTAACCCGAAAAATAGGCTCAAACGAGGGTTGAATTGGATGAGATCCGATTCTTTTCATGATTTGGAAGCAATTATGAACTTTTGTGTAATTTTCTTATTTCATTTTCGCATTTTTTATTTCTTAATTACTTTGAATTTATAATAATTTATGTATATAAATACAAATTATTTAATTTAATGATTGATTTGATATCGGAGATTAACTTAGCTTGAATGGTAAACTGAAAACTGTTTGATTCTCTATGCACAAGATAATTAATTATAATAAAATTTTAACAAGAATCGAAATTGTAACTCTCATAGAAAAATATGCAATCATAGTGTATAATTTTTTTTTACAACATTATTGACAACATGACACGTGATATGTTATCATTGAACAGATGTAGAAAATAATCTATCTTCCAACCAACACTTTTTTGACACATACAATATTGTCAACAATATTATCAAATGGCATTGTCCGAAAATGTGACTTGAGGGGCCAATTCTGATCCACTCATGCAATCTTCTATGATTTAGGTTGGGTCTATCTGTTTTAAATTATTGAATAAATGATTTTGAAGGGATCGCTTAACCTAATTATTCTCTCAATTACGATTGCTGTCAGTCACATTCTACTTTAAACTCTGTTTGGTAGATATTTATAAAAAATAGATCATGAAAAATAATTTTTTTTGAAGAACATATTGTTTAAAAAAAAGTATGAAAAAACTATAGATGCACTGTATAAAATGAGCCCAAACAAAGCTTAAATTTATTTGTTCATGAACAAGATACACTTGAGATTTGCTATTCGTCCAGTGCCACGTGGGCCCTGGACGAACAGGGTGAGCATATAACGGCCCATATTGATTGAACGTCTGTAATGTATCCTGGACCTAGTGGGCCCAAGACGAACGCCTCGTATTGATTGGACGAATGTAATGCGTCTTGGACCTGTCACCCTAACAAAACTCATGTCCACCTAAATATTAATTATAAGAAGGTACAAAATCCATCTGTCTGGCTTTCACACTTGACTTTTGAGATAATTGAAAATGAAAAATGAGCAACTTTTAAAGGACATGAGAAAGAATTTAAAAAAACAACAAAAGAATTCTTCGTACGCTTTTGAGCGTGGGGGTATTTTACATGATCGAGGCGTGTCGCAAAGGTTATGATAACGTCAGATGAGTGGTCATCATAATGCTATATGGCCCTATGCCCGTTTACGTACCATTCTCTCAGCTCTGTATTTGCCTGAAATAAATTATAATTTTTTATTTTAAAAATAATTCTCGTCAATAAAATTGTTATTTTTTTTTTATTTTTGATCCATTGTTCAAATAAAAATGAATGCAAAATTATACTTTTAATTCTATGTGAATTTCATTCAAGTTTGGAACGAATTTAAGAATAAAATCTAAATAAATTTTGACTTCCAAATTGATAATTGAATTCATCAAAAATTTGTTGTGAACTAAGGATTTTTAATTTTCCAATACGAGATGTATAGATTCTTTAGAAGAGTGAAATTTCAGGGATCCTCTTGGACCTTTTGAGCGTGAAAAAAAAAAAAAGGTTGAACCCCAATCTTGAGGGTCCTCCACCCCCCGCCCCTAGAGCATTGTGGATGAGGTAAATTGCGGGATGCGCCTCAACGGGTCATGGTATAAGAGTTGTCATACTGGTGTCCACAAAGAGTCTAATTTCATACCTTGTAAGAGGTAGAAATCGAACCCTCACACTACGACTGTTAGTTCAGCAAGGAATACATCACTCCTATCTTTTGCACCACTGAATTATGCCCTGGGATGCTAAGCATGAATCATAAATAGTAAATCTATTAGACGAAGAAACTCTAATTATATTTATAAATATATACCGTATGAAAATAAACAATTAATTTAAACTAAGTATTACTACACTCGATTTAATAGATAATTACATATCATAAAATTAAGTAATGTTGTTCAACATGTGACAATGAAATCATGGTCACGTTATTCAATATATAAAATGCATTATAATTTTTTGAACAACTTGTCTTAAATCGTACCTCTTAGACAACAATTATTATGATAAAACCATTAAAGATCACAAGTTTACCAACCTACCCTTCCCCACCCTTACCACCAATTCTATAATAAAGACTCGTAATTGGTGTCCCACGACACGAGTCATATTCCCATCATTAATCCAACTAACAATCGATTTCTCCACATTTTTAAGTACTCCCTCATTTATTTTCAACTGAGATTCAGAGAATACAACCAAGTTTTGTGTTATCGTGAAATTAATTTCACTTGTTTCGGGATCGGGGAGAAGGATCGAATTCAATAAAAATCTTTGCTTTTCTTGAATTTTTTTACACTATTGAATAGTACTATTAGAAAAAACGTAAAATATAACTGGGCATGAAGGTCAGGCTTCAAGTTAGACAAGACATAGATGTAAAAAAAAAAAGTTACTTATTTTAAATACTAACTCATTCTAAAAATTATTTAATAATTAAAATAATACATATCAAATATCTAAAATTATAAAATATTGTATTTACTTAATAATTTATACAATTAATAAATTATACAATTATCAAGTTTTCGAAATGCAAAATCTAGATTATTTTTCGTAATTTCAACTTTCAACTAATAAGTCCTACTTAATAGATATTTTGTATTTTCATATATATTTTCGAATTTTTCAACAGTACGATAAGTCTCAAAATCGTAATTACATAATATAGATAATATCGTAATTTATATCTTATATAAATCTTTATCGGATATAGTCATTTTTCACTTCTGTACAGTTAAGATCATTTAAAAACTTGAAATTAAAATCAAATATAAGTCTTTTAAAAAATTAAAATTTGAAAAAGTTAAATAAAAGGTTTTAAAAAGGGGAAAAATAAAAATAAAAAAATAAATCGCGTCTAGGCATTAAGCTGTCAATCGGTTGATTGCTTAATTTACACTTACTATATACAATTATTCTAATTTTTACCATTTTTTTAATCAATAACTTATTCTTTGTTAGAACCCTAGAGAAAAGATAATTGATTTAGAAAGTATTCTTGGATCCTTTTCATTAAAACATTTAAATCCTTTTGTTTTTTAATTATCGAAAATAAATTTAATTTTGATAAGCACAAGGACAGGTTCTCTCGAGCAAAAATATACTATTCTTTCTTTGGACGGGTTTCTTGTTTTTTAGCCCTTGTTTGGTGGTCCCTCATTTTTTTGTTGAAAAATCATTGTTTTGAATAGTAAATTTTTGGAGAATGTGTAATTAAAAAGTAAGAAAAAATTTTGAGTTTACATTGAAAATATTTTATTGTATGAACGTGTGATTGAAGATTATACGTAGAAAAAAGAGAATGAGAGACAACCAGAGGCACAGTGCACCAGGAAATCAAACCCAACAAGAATATGGGTAGTTGAGTTGTAGGTAAAGCTGCTTTATAAGTGGGAAGTAGGAACCTTCTAATTGATGGTGGGAATTAATGATTTTGATGAGTGAATATAGCCAAAGCCATAATCTAGAAAGTAATCATATTTTGCATTTTAATTGAATACAAGTGTTTTGATTTCGCCCAATGCTAAAATCCACTCCAAAAAAACATAATTTGAAAAGATTCAAGAACACGGATTTCAGTTAAAAATATATCCATCGTCACGTTTAATTATCAAGGTCGATATTCTCAAAACACACACACACACACACACATATATTACGTTTAAAAAGAATAAACAGAGCACGTATAAAATATGAAATTTAACTCAATTCTTTAGAACTATCAAAATTTTCAAGAAATTCAAAACAGCTGAAGTAACTGACTAAGTATACATGAAACTTGAAGTACCTTAAAGACGAGCTACCGTGTTCAGCTCATCTATCTTATAAAATAATGATGGAAAGTAATTTAACTAGATACGATCGGAAGAAAACTCATAAATTTTGTCGTAAATTTTGTTTGGATAACTCAGTCGCTATCGTCATCGACAATAAGTACTAATGATCAAGAGGCAAGCGTCATAAAAATAATCAATTACAATCTTACAAGTCAACCAAACAATTCATTACGCTAATTAATTTAAAAAATATTAAAATAGCTTATAAGTTATAATAAACTTCCAAATCATATGTTTTAGTCAGTGCAGAAAATTGTCCATCACTGTCACCAAAGTTGGTATATAAAAAGTTGCCTCCACGAAAAAGAGAGAAGAAAAACATTCAGTTCACATTCAACCGAACATGAAATTACCGAAAAGCCCTTTTGCCAACGATGAAGTATAATCGTACGTTTCCATTAGACGATAAGATTTGGAAAAAATAATAATAAAAAAAAAATCGTTCATAGTTAATCCGAAAAAGTGACCGAAAGCAAGGGCATTTTCGTCCCAAAAAACATCCTCAAATGCTCCAGTTTCAGTTTCTCGTTTAAAACTTTAAGTTCGGAACTCCTACTCTATACTGACTGTATGTAAAGCTCTATACACACACACACATACACACTTTTGTATTGGCTAAAATCTCTCCCAAACATTCAATTTCATTACTATATAATTATATACAGTACATTTGTGAATATATATATATATATACATACACAAAGCCACTTTCTTTTCATTTTAAGTTGTGTTCTTAAAAGCCCATTGTTTTACCCTGGGCTTAGCGCACAGAAGAAACATGGGATTCCTCCAACTGTTTGGCTCTGTAGTTTTTGTGTTTAAGGTAAGTTGCTGCAAGAGTTTGTTTCGGGTTCCCTTTTTCTTTAAAGATTAATTGAAGTTTAAGGATGTTCGTTTTTCAAATGGGTTGAAGAATTTGTAGAAATTCTAGTTGATTTGGTTGCAGGTGTTATTTATCGTATCCATAGTAAATGCAGAAAGATCTTTAGCTGCAAATGCCACATTGGGGTAAGTTTCTTCTTCTTCTTTTTCTTTTTTTTTTTTTTCCAGGAAAAAAAAATGCTTTCTTGAAAAGTATTAATAATATTATAGTTTAATTTTTCTGCTGGCATAAGGTGAGTGAAATTATGTGTAGTGATCACTATTCCGTGGCTTCTTTTTTTTTCCATATAATAAGATGTAAATGAATTATTATTGTTTTATTTAAGTGAGAAAATGGGTTGAATGATCACGGAAATAAAATTCTGTTTCTCAATTTAGATGTTTTTATTATTTTTGATAATATTGAGCACATAGTGAATTGTTCAATTTCTGTGGGATTAATGCAAGTAATGGTTTAGTGTTTAGTTTTAAATTAAAAACTCAATATATTATCAAATTTGGTGGATGAATTTTTTGAAAATTTATTCTTATGATGTAATCTTCTTATACCTCCAAATTCTGATTTGACGGTCTTGAATTCCTCTGGTAAACTGATTTAATGTGTGCAGTTTTATTGGATTTCCGGATATCATTATTATATTATTGATCAAGGCCATCAGCTAAAATATAGAAAAACTTAAAAGAATCCTTATTTTGCTACTAGTATTAGAAATATGATTTTTATTAGACTTGGATAACTTATCACAATTTATTCCAATTGGTTAGAGAAAGGCATTCCGAAGAATATTGCGCCATGTATGACATCTGTGGAGCACGCGGTGATGGGAAGGTAGTGAATTGCCCTTTCAGTTCCCCATCTTTTAAGGTAGGTAATGTTGGCAAAACTTTTCATTGCTTCAACTTCTCTTATATTCCTCCCAATTTTTGGTAGATTGTCTTATGGGCAGCTTGCTCTAGTTTAATAGTACTCATCAAGAAAATGAGCTAAAATCTTCATTTATAGACTTACAGTATGGTCCACTCCACTCCAGTCCTTCTTTCCAAGCATGCTTTTAGTGTATTAAAGTTTTATGTGTCTTGATGTTTTGTTTTGTTTGTTTATTCTTACTTTCGTACCTACAGCCAGATGAACTACTTTCAGCAAAGATTCAAAGTTTGTGCCCGACTATTACTGGAAATGTCTGTTGTACAGAGGTTCAGTTCGAGACTTTGCGATCGCAAGTCCAACAAGTAAGAGTATTATATTAAAACTAGTATTGCTTTTGTAATTTGATCGTTCCGTTTCAGTTGTTTTTCAAACAAGGTATATGCTTTTTCTAAAATAAAACTAAAACATGGAAAGGATTGTGTTGGTTATTACCAAATTATTTCTTGTTCCTGTTTATTTCTCCATATCTTTGATATAACATATCAACTTACTCTGTCTTAGCATTTTTATTGCAGGCAATCCCTTTTCTTGTAGGATGTCCAGCATGCTTGAGAAATTTTTTGAATTTATTCTGCGAGCTTACATGTTCTCCCAATCAGAGTCAGTTTATCAATGTGACATCCATTTCCAAGGTCAGTAATTCAACTAATTCGTAAGTTTGTGTTTGTGTGAAATTTGAGCTCACGTCAGGCCTTAAAAAAAACTGAATCTAGTCTGCACGTAGGGGCATGTAAAGAAGTTCTCTTTATCAGCTTATGTTTTAAACGAGTTGGTTTCGCATTGCCTACCTACCCTGCATGACTACTATATTATTTGACTTAGGCTTTCTTTTTCATTTCTTATGTGTATGTTTTGTTCAGGTAGGAAATAATTCGACCGTGGATGGAATTGACTTTTACATCACCGACACTTTTGGCGAAGGAATGTTTGAATCCTGCAAGGATGTAAAATTTGGTACTATGAATACTCGAGCAATAGAATTTGTTGGTGCTGGTGCAAAAAATTTTAGAGGTAATCAGATACTTCCAGTTTTGTCACCTACATGGAATCATGCAAGCATTTGTGTTTCTTGCAATGCATCAATTTCTTTTAGCTTATCATTCCAATTTTTCCTTACTCGTGTTTTGCTAAGCTTAAAGAGAATATTCATAAGTAAATTTTTCATTGATTAATATTTGAAAATAAGTACCTACTTATTTTGGCAGTAGCACAAGAGTTACTTCCAAAATGAATTACTTTTTTAAGTAGGTTATCCAAACTAAATATAACTCGTGCTTACTTTTGAGCTCAGCAAAAAATGCTCAAATTTGCAAACAAATATAAATATCCCAAAGACAGTTAAAACTGTTAGCAGAGTTAGTGAGTTGTCTCTGGTATTACATGACTTTCAAGATTTTTTTCTAGAATGCTTGCTGACGCGTAATCATATATGGCAGAGTGGTATGCTTTTATTGGTAGAAAAGCACCGCTTGGTGTGCCGGGATCACCTTATGCTATTAATCTTTCGCCTAATGCCCCGGAGTCATCTGGAATGAAACCTATGAATGTGACTACATATTCATGTGGTGACACTTCATTAGGCTGTTCATGTGGTGATTGTCCTTCATCTCCCGCCTGCTCAAATTCAGCCTCTTCTTCTTCTCACCAGGAAAGTTCGTGTTCAGTGAGAATAGGGTCTCTTAAGGTGAGAGAAAAATCAATTTGGACGGTCAATTATTTTGTCTGAGACGTGTTCTTTGGACGTATTAATGCCTTTTAGTTTAGTTTCTTCTAATAATTTGCATAACAAAGAAGTTTCAAAGACTGCAATCTGCTGTATACTTTAATGGCACGTTTGTTAGGGAGGATTGGATAATACCGGACAATATCAAACATACACTAAAATGATTTATATGATTTCAAATTAAAACATTTGGAGTTCTTGATTGGTGCAGGCAAAATGTGTTGATGTTGCTGTTACAATATTGTACACTATATTGGTCTCTGTGTTTCTTGGGTGGGGTTTCGTCCATAGAAAAAGAGGAAGGAGTTCTGATTCTAGAACAAAACCATTAGTTAATGTCACCAGTGGTGGTGTTGTTCGTCAAGTAAACAAGAAGAAGGACGACCATATCCCAATGCAGGTGCATGCCATTTCATAACTTCTGAGTGATTTTCTGCTTGTTAAGTTCTGCTATTTCCTATGATGTATGGATACAGCACCATAGGAACAAGTCCATAAGAAATTTTGAAGAAAGTAGGATATGGACATGTATCCCAGAGTCTTTGCATCCGTATGTGTCGACTGTGGAGATGAAAATCCAGGAGGACTGTCTGAGATTGACATTTTTATATTCTTGCCTGTCTTCTACAGTTCTTTGCATCATAGCACAGAACATGGAAGCAACAGATACATGTAGAAATTGATATGATTTATTTGGATGATTCCTTTGCATTTTAATATTTGAAAAAAAATAAAAATAAAAATAAAAAAACGAGTCTGTTTTTTTACTTTAGGTTCATCTTTGAAGTTTCATTTCTTAGTTCTCTATAGATCATGTCTAAAGTCTACTTAACATTTTTTTCTCTTTTTCTACTTCCAATTATCAGATGCTTGAGGATGTTCCCCAAATATCTAATGCCATTCAACTGTCAATTGTGCAAGGATACATGTCAAAGTTTTACAGGTCACTCACCATACCATCTAAACCAGTACTATCTAGGAAACATTTTTAAGAATGACTATTTGATATAGTGGACAACATTTCTATTACAGGAGATATGGAACATGGGTTGCTAGGAATCCAAAACTCGTGCTGTGTTCGTCATTGGCTATTGTTCTTGTGCTTTGCTTAGGTCTTATTCGTTTCAAAGTAGAGACAAGGCCCGAGAAGGTATTACAAGTGAAGCTTGGATGTGTCTCTGAAATTTGTTTCACTTTCTAATTGTAATGCACATTAGACATGTTTATTTTTGTCTAAATTATAATCAATGTTCATGTTCTTGGTCAATGTATTTTGAGGTGCTTCCTTCACATGTTATATCACCTGACTAAGATCTTTGGGAACAAGTTTTATCTTGTGTTCATATTGATGCTCTATATATTTACATGCGATGATTCTATTGTGATTGACTCTTAAAACCACTAATGTTTCAGCTATGGGTAGGCCCCGGGAGTAGAGCTGCTGAAGAAAAACAATATTTTGACAGCCACCTTGCCCCTTTTTACAGAATTGAGCAGGTTTTGTATCAATTTGTGCATTTCCTTCTGTATATATTCATTTTTATCCGGTTTCATTCTGTTGTATTAGACATCTCCTCTCCAGATAATTCTGCTCCAATCCAATATTATGCTTTAGTTTTATTTAGTAATTTGTTGTTGCTAGCAGTCAGGAATGTTCAAAATCTCTTCCCCCCACCCCACTGGGTTGAAAAACTAAGACCGAAGTTTTGCAGCTTATAATAGCAACAATCCCAGAAACGGGCGGAAAAGCACCGACCATTGTGACAGAAAACAATATTAAGTTACTGTTTGATGTACAGAAAAAGGTGATTCTTTCTGATATTTTTATGTAATGAGAAGGCATTACTTTAGTTATGTGATATAAAAATCATGTCTTACTTTACAGAACTAAATGATTCTTAGGGGAATATATTTCTTCTTATTTTGATAGGTAGATGCTATCAAAGCTAATTTCTCTGGTAAGATGGTATCTCTGACTGACATTTGCATGAAGCCCCTGGGCAAAGATTGTGCTACTCAGAGTGTTCTTCAGGTATCATGGTTTAATAGGTCCTAAGAATTTGTAGCACATGCTTCCATTATTTTTTGGCATTTACAATGTAACAGAACGGTCTGAATTCTCAGTGTTAACAATGTTTCAATAATTGGATACCAATATCTGACTATAATAATATTCATAAGGCTTCAATAATTATGTTTTTGCTATGATGACAATGCTCTTCTATGTATTCCAACAATTTCTGCTTGGATGTATTTAATGTTAATAATCTACCTATGGCTGAAACTAAGACTACTTGGTGTGACAGTATTTCAAGATGGATCCTGCAAACTATGATGGCTTTGGGGGTCTTGAACATGTTGAATATTGTTTTCAGGTATGTTCTGGGATCTCCATCTTCATGCCATGAGATTCTAAATCTGTTTTTTATGTTTACTTTTCGTTTAATTGACCTTTATCTGAGATACTTATCTATTATATGGTTTCTTTTAGCATTATACTTCTGCGGACACGTGCATGAGCGCATTTAAAGCTCCACTTGATCCAAGCACTTCTCTTGGTGGTTTCTCTGGAAATAACTATTTGGAGGTAATTTGCGTCCCTGTGATATGTTCTTCTATAAATGAGGTATCCAGAAATCAAGTTTCATTTTTCCTGACACAGGCTTCTGCATTTATTGTGACCTATCCTGTCAACAATGCAATTGATAAGGAAGGGAATGATACTAAGAGGACAGTGGCATGGGAGAAAGCCTTCATCCAGCTAGCAAAGGTTTGCAGTCGTTCTTGTGTATATATTTTATGTTTTCTTTGTAATTGTCCTTGTAGTGAGTGTGTAAAGAAATGTGTCGATGTGATCTCATGCACGCTAATAAAAACATGAATTGTTGTATTGATACTAAGCATGAATAAAAAATAAATTTTGATTTATGGCTGCATATTGATAATTCACAGAATGTTCTATAGTATACAAGTTCATTGAAATGACCTGGATTCTCATCCAATTCTGTTATACAGGAGGAACTCTTGCCACTGGTCCTGGCTAAAAATTTAACACTCACATTTTCATCAGAAAGTTCTGTTGAGGAAGAACTAAAAAGAGAAAGTACTGCGGATGCTATTACAATCTTGGTAAGAAAATGAATCTCTCTCTCTCTCTCCCCACCCCCCAATCCTTGTCAAATTACATCTTTAGTTCAAAAGAGGTGGAAAATTTTTCTTCTTAATGAGAGTGAAACTTATGCCTTCAATAAGTTAACCATTTGCTCCACCTGTCAATATCAACGATAGTATTTAATTTAATTCTCATCTCCAGTTGCCTGCTTTATGTTATCGTAACAAATTTTCTTTTCCGTGTCAGATAAGCTATCTTGTAATGTTTGCTTACATATCTTTGACTCTGGGAGATACTCCTCATTTCTCCACTTGCTATATCTCATCTAAGGTAAGTTTATATGGAAAAACGTTTGGTGTACTTGCATCTAAGGTCTGTTTGGGAGAGATTTTTCCAAGTTAAAAATGATATTTTTTTAGAATGCATGGTTAAAAGTAGGGAAAAGTTATGGGTCCCATAGAATGTGTGAGTGAAAATGATTTTTTGGGAGAAATGAATGTTAAATAATCTCTCCCGAACAAGCTCTTAATGTTTAAATAAGGTACTTTTGACATTCGCTGATTATTCTCCTCATTTAACCCTTGTTTGATCCCCATTATATTCAAAATACATTTTTCTCTGTCTTCTTTTCAACCATACATTTTTCAATAAAATATGTGTTGGCAAGATCTGGACCAAATCATTTCTTTTTCTTTTTACTCTATTCGAGATAATATAATAACACTCCTTCAACTAATCCTTTTGCATGCACATTTAGTATAAATGTAAATCTCTTTACCTGTTCCTTTAAATTTCACCTTCGTTGGAGTACATATCTCAGTCATTTTTGGTGAAAAAGAAAAGATATTTAGGTCGTGTTTGACACCCATTTTGGAGAAGAATAAATTCTGGAATAGTGATTGATGGGAAGAATGTGTGGTTAAAAAGTAAAGAGAATTTTTGAGTTTATGTGTAATATTATTTTATTGATAGAATGTGTGGTTGAAATGAAGAAAGAGAAAAAAATGAGAAAAAGAATGGATGTCAAACAGGGGTTTAATCTACCCTATCTTTATGTTAATATGTAGAGATAGAATGTGTTTGACATCCTTAGGGCACTCAATAATCTTCGACCACTTTGCATTTTCTTATTTCATCTCTTAATTTCTTAGTGAAAGATATTGTCCTAAATCAGGATGTCAGTTTCTGATCCAAATATTAAAATGATATCTGTTACGCCTACTGCTTCAGGTATTGCTTGGTCTTTCAGGAGTTATGCTTGTCATGCTTTCTGTACTTGGATCTGTTGGATTTTTCAGTGCAATTGGAGTGAAATCAACACTCATAATAATGGAAGTCATCCCTTTTCTTGTTTTGGCTGTAAGTTCTATTTCAATGGATCCTCCTGTGACTTCACTTCACATTGATATTTATTACAAATTTCTGTTCACTTCTTATTCTTGAAAGGGTTTGTTTGTTCAGACCTCTGGACTGATAAACGAGATTTGGGAGGGATCAAATTTTGATATTTTGTTCACCGATGCAATTGTTGCTTTTATAAGTAGAGGTTTTGAAAATAAATTATTGAATATTTCTCTCTAGCACAGACTTACTGGCCTTTTCCATCTTGTATCAGGTTGGGGTAGACAACATGTGCATACTGGTGCAAGCTGTTAAACGGCAACAGTCAGAATTGCCTTTAGAGGGACGAATTAGTAATGCACTTGTAGAAGTTGGACCATCGATAACACTAGCAAGTCTATCTGAGGTTTTAGCATTTGCAGTTGGAAGTTTTATTCCTATGCCAGCTTGCCGTGTTTTTTCCATGTTTGCAGGTTAGAAATGTTCATTTCAAACTTTAGGAAGTGTCGTCACATTAACTTTAGCTGTTGTCATGGGATTCAACACATTTGTGGTCCCTGAACATTTAGAGAAACTTCATATCAGCCACAGAAAATTTGTTACAATTGGGCCACTAATCTTAAATTGTACATGGTTTAAGTTCATGAACAGAATGACCAAATTCTAACAACGTTGCCTTTTTTTTTTCCGGTAAAAAAGTTACTTTTTATGTTACGCATTCTCAGGCTTCTTGTTCAACTTCTAAATTCACTCTATTTGCAGCACTGGCTGTTCTATTGGACTTCCTTCTGCAAGTTACTGCTTTTGTTGCCTTGATTATTTTTGACTTCCTAAGAGCCGAGGATAACAGGATTGATTGTTTTCCTTGTATCAAACTCTCTGGTTCAAATGCTGACCCCGACAAAGGTATGACGTCGGACTCCACTTCTTCTTTATGCTTTGAATTGTCATTACCTCTTATTGCATGGAGCTTAAGGAAATTATATCTATGATATTGTAGGCAGTCATCTGCATAAACCTGGACTGTTAGCTCGATATATGAAGGTAAAAGATAGCTTGAATGTTTCTTGTGCCTGATTTATGTTCATCATCCTAAAGACTTGGATGTTTGTTTGGTGAACGAGTCAATAAACAAGCAGACATCAAAACCTTGATGTTTCTTTAACTACATTGATTAGCAGGATGACGAAATTCTTAATGAGTCAATTATTTGTGTACCAACAATGACTTAATTATTTGTGTACCAACAATGACTTATAACTGTCTTATAGCGCTCGCATGTTTAAAAATGTTGGACCTAGTATTTGGGTATAACCAGTGTTTATGTGTTTGACCTATTTGTTATGAAGCTTGTGGTGCTTTTATGGGTGTTAAAACTTAAAATAGCAGATGGAATTCTGGAACCTGAAAAAAATTTAACGTCCCTGACCAAGCTAGGAGTGGTCAAATTTTGCGCAAACACGATCATAGTCTTATGGAGTAGATAAATATTCTAGATGTGTTTTCTGATTTTTGAGTTTTCATAGTCCATACATTTACATTCTTTTTGTCAAGTAATAACATGTTGGTTTCCTTTTTCTAGGAAATTCATGCTCCCATTCTGAATCTTTGGGGGGTTAAAATAGCAGTTATCTCTGTCTTCGTTGCTTTTGCATTGGCAAGCATTGTAAGTTGCACCACTTTTTTTTCGGCCATTCTTGTAATTTTGTATTCTTTTTATAAGTTAGTAGACTTCAGCGGCTAAAAGGCAATTTTTCCTTACTGATCTAAGGCCTTATCTACAAGAATTCAACCTGGTTTAGAACAGCAAATTGTTCTTCCTCGAGACTCGTATCTTCAGGTCTTGTATTCTGATTACATTTGTTCTTTGAAAAAATGGATCTTCTCGTGGTGTCCTGAGAAGTGGCGTGTGTGGATATATCTTCTCTCCTTGCAGGGTTACTTTAATAATGTCTCGGAGTATCTCAGAATCGGACCACCAATGTACTTCGTTGTGAAAAACTACAACTATAGGTATTTTGAATATTTTTCAATTTTCATTCTCATGTACATTCAATTTAATGTTTGCTGGTTTTACTTTATTTTCCTTTTTACATTTTTAGGGCAAGTGTTTCTAGAAGTCACTTGTGCTAGGATAATGTATATGCTGGACTTGATATGTTTATTTTTTTTCATTGTATTGAAGTTCTTATCATGTTTGTGTTACTTATTTTCTTCAGTTCAGAATCAAGACAAACCAACCAGCTTTGCTCCAT
>CAIGRK010338031.1:0-12188 GCA_903798315.1 Fraxinus greggii | reverse complement strand
ATTTTCACAAGAGCTATTCTAGAAAACTACCTAAGATTATGCCTATATAATAGTGATTGTTACAATGAATTAATTTACAGAAAATTTGTAACTGACAGCATGATTCTTGACTGCTTGATTCTAGGCTTGATTCTCGATTTGCTGCTCTATTTTGGGATCCTTGACTTGATTTATGGGACCTTCCGTTATACGCCCCCGCAAGATAGGACTGCCATCAGCAAGGCCAATCTTGTTCCTGAGTTGTTCTGTGCGTTGCCTTGACAATGGTTTTGTCAAAAGATCTGCCAGTTGGTCATGTGTATTAACATGATGAACTTCAAGTGTGCCTTTTGAACCATATCACGCACAAAATGTAAGTTTATTTGAATGTGCTTCATGCGAGAGTGCTAGACAGGATTAAAACTCAGTTGTGTGGCTCCCAAATTGTCACAAAGCAGTTTTGGTTTTGATGAAATAGGTAAGCCAAGCTCTTGAAATAATGCCAAAAGCAAAATTATTTTGGATGCCGCATTCGCAAGTGCTCTATATTCAGCCTCGGTGGAGGATCTAGCAATAGCCCTCTGTTTTTATGAGCTCCAAGAGATAGGATTTGTAGCAAGGAAGCTTATGTAAGCTGAAGTTGAGGATCTGTCATCAAAGTTGCCCGCCCAATCTGCATCTGTGTAAGTTGTGAGTGTTAATGGGCTGCTTCGTCGTATGTGAATACCATGAAAAATAGTTTGTTTTAAATAACAAAGGAGCCTCTTGGCAGTTGTCCAATGTGTTGCAGTGGGTTTATGCATGAACTGAGATAGTTTATTTACGGCAAATGAGATGTCCGATCGTGTAAGAGAGAGTTACTGAAGAGCATCTATAACACTTCTAAATTCAGTGATGTCCACAGATGATGTTCCATCAATGAGTTTGAGGGCTGTAGTAGTAGACAATGGAGTTGAGACATCTTTGGCACCAAGCATGTTGCTTTTGGACAAAATTTCTCTAATGTATTTATGCTGAGATAGGAAAATACCAGCTTTTATAGGGATGACTTCCATGCCCAAAAATTAGTGAATCTGTCCCATGTCTTTTAATGAGAATGAATGTCCAAGTTTTTCAATAATTGACCTAATAAATTGATTATTGTTTCCAGTGATGACTAAATCATTTACATACACCAGCAAGAAGCATATAATAGAGCTGGATTTATAGATAAACAAGGAGGAATCAACTTTTGAGTTGACAAACCCGAGCTCCATGATGGTGGTCTTTAGAGCCGAATACTACGGTCTTCGTGCTTGTTTTAGGCAATAAATGGCCTTTTGTAACCGGCAAACATGGTTAGTTTTTGTCACGTCTTTGAACCTTGGGGGTTGAGCCATGTAAACACTTTCTGTCAATGTACCATGCATGAACGCATTATTGACATCAAGTTGCCTTAAATTCCACCCTTTCATCACAACAATGGTTAGAACAGTTCTTATAGTAGCCGGTTTCACTACTGGACTAAATGTCTCCTTGTAGTCTAAACCAGGGCATTGATTGTATCCTTTTGCAACCAATCTTGCTTTAAAGCGATCTACAGTTCCATCAGATTTTCTTTTAACCCGAAACACTCATTTACAACCCACAAGGTTACTGTTTTTGGGAGGTGGGACTAATTCCCACGTATCATGCCGCATTAATGCCGTGAGTTCCTCAGACATGGCATTCCTCTATTTTGTGTCCCGGATTGCATGACTCACACAAGTGGGTTCAATGGTGGGTTGAATTGAATGCTTGGTAGCGGAGTGAAACTGTTTAGGTTTGTGGATGTTATTCATAGACCGAGTGGTCATGGGATGGGTTCGAGTGATGTTATTGGGTAGGTTAATTTTTGTGGGTTCAGTGATTTCTTGAGAAGGTAACTGAGTGTGTGCATCTGTGTGATTCTCCGATGGGGCGAGGGATTGAGTGCAGACCGAAAAAGGGGAAAAATCAACCAAATTGGAAGAAGGGGGATTAGGGCAATTACCTGAAGGTGCATAGGAAAGCGGTGAAGGATCAGACTGCACTGGAGGTGGCCGCGGCAGAGAGTCCATTTTATGGGCAACACAGATTGCTCGAATGGAGTGGGTGAAGATGAATACTGGAAGGGACTCCTTGTTTCATCGAAGACGACATGTCTGAAGATGATATACATTGATACGAATTTTGTGTTTGAGAATAACCCAAAAATAAACACGGGATGGACTTGGGCTAGAGTTTGTTGGAGTTATAGGGCCGGGTTAGGGGAAAGCAAAGGGATCCAAATTTTCTTAACTTGAGATAATTTGGTGATTTTTGGAATAAGACTTGAAAGGGTGATTTATTATTCAACAACGGTGTAGGTTGCCGATTAATGAAATAGACAGCCGTTTGGAAAGCATAAGACCAATATGATAAAGGTAATGATGCATCATGTAAGAGAGTTAAGCCCGTTTCAACAATGTGACGATGGCGACATTCGGAGACACCATTTTGTTGTGGTGTGTGTGGAGCGGTGGTATAGTGGCTAATTCCATGTATGGAAAATTATTTTTTGAGGGCCACAAATTCTCTACCGTTATCGGAATAAAAACTTTTGATTTTTGATTGAAAATGATTTTCCACAAGGTTTTTAAATTGAGGAAATATGGTGCTAACTCTGGATTTATTTGTTAAAGAATAAAACCATATGTATTTGGTAAAATGGTCAACCAAAATTAAGTAATAGTGTGAACCATCAATACCAATTGAAGACGTGGGACCCCAAACATCTGTGTATATAAGATCTAGGGGTGCATGACTGGTTAGACTATTTGAACGAAATGGTTGTTGGTGCGTTTTATTAATAGAGCAAGAAGTATGAATAAAAGATTCTTGATCTTTTGCTATTGGAAGGGAAAAAAATTTAATAAGAGAATGGACAATGTTTTTGGATGGATGTCCAAGCCTCTTGTGCCACCCATCAACTGATGTCCGCTCATGCACGTTCGCAACCATTTTTGAAGAAGATTTTACCAGTGAGTCTGGGAGTGTGTAAACACCATTTTCACATGCACCTCTGAGTAGAGTCGCCCTCGTGATCTGATCCTTGACCAGAAAATAATTGGGGTGAAATTCAAGGAAAACTTTGTTTTGAGTTGTAAAATGATGAACGGAAATTAGATTCTTGCGAATACTTGGAACACAAAGTGTGTCTTTTAAGTGAAAGATGCGTGTGGGTGATTGAAAAACCAATGAACCAATATGTGAGACACGCAAACCTGTACCGTCACCTATTACAACTTCATCGGTGCCATCATATTCCGTATGAATTGATAGATTTCCCAAGTGTCCAATAATATTATGAGAAGCAGCAGAGTCGATAAGTTATTTGGTATCCGATTGTTGAGAAGTGGAGACGCAATTTGCTGTGGCATCGGTGACATTTTCGGACATTGTTTGGTAATGTGACCCAATTGGTCACAAAGTTGACATTTGGCTGAAAACGTCATTGCCCCTTAAACTGGCCCAAGTTGGTCTGTCTGTTGTTGTCACGCGGGCCGTAGTTTGAAAACGATTGGGCCGTGGGATCATAATTACTGGGTTGCTTGAATGAGCCCGGAGGAGAGTTGCTGTAATATCTCATTGAGGAAGACGAGTTAGGGCGCCGATTTGTGTAGTTGGCTGTGGCAATCAGAGTGAGTTCCTCTTTAAGCTACATAGACTGAGTTCGGGATTTGCTCGCATAGAGAGTATTGAGTTCGATAAATGATGTTGGTACAAACCAATTAATAAAGATCTTAGGCTACTCCTTTTGATAAGGTTGATCCTTTAAGTTGAAACCACCCCAAATCTTAATAGGTGCGGTGGTGGTGGAGGTACGCAGTGCGGAGGTAAGAATAGAGAGCTTTATGGGCGCGGTAGTGGTTCATGATTGTGGTGGTGTGTGTGGTTGTTTTGTTGTGGGTGCGATGGTGGTGCGGTGGTTGGGTGTGTGTGTGTGCGCGCGCGTGTGCGACGGTTGTGGTTATTTTTGTGATGTGGTCAGGATTTGCTGTACGTCACGGTTAGGATCTGTACTGCTACGATTTGGTGTGGGATTTTTGGGTTGTGTTTTCAGTTAGTGGATGGGGGCTGTGGTGATGGTGGTGTTTGGGTAGTGGCGATTATGTTGGATCTGGTGGTGGATGTGTAGTTTGTTGGAGGTGGTGACTGTGGTGTTGGTTTGTTTGTTTGAGATGGTGGTGTTGCTATTGGGCGAGACGATGGTGGTGCTGTTGGAGGCAGTGACGAGGTGATTGTCGCAAGCGTTGGCGATGGTCATAGATTATTTGGTTGATTGTGACCATCAGATTGGTTAACTTATGATCAGTAAACAATATGCCACCAATAAAAAAAATAAATTGTGACCAAAAAATAATGTGACTTAAAAAATTGTTAATTTGTGACCGTAATTTGATAATTTGTAACTTATAATATTTATGATTTGCGATCGATAATTAAATTGTGATTTTTAAATTTTTAATTTGTGATCGATGAACAAATTGTATTCTATAAAATTTTTCAATTGTGATCGTAAAATAATTTGTGACATATAAAAATTCTGATTTATGATCGAAAAATAATATGTGACNAAAAATATGTGACATAAAAAATTGATAATTTGTGACCGTAATTTGATAATTTGTGACTGTATAATAAGTTGTGACTTATAATATTTATGATTTGTGATCGATAAATAAATTGTGATTTTTAAATTTTTAATTTGTAACCGATGAACAAATTGTGACCTATAAAATTTTTGAATTGTGATCGTAAAATAATTTGTGACATATAAAAATTCTGATTTATGATCGAAAAATAATATGTGACTAATTAAATGGTTAATTTGTGACCAAATTGTATAGATCTGTGATCTTAATGTATTTAATTAATGAAATATATAATTAATTAATTAAATCATAAATAAATTTTAATAAAAACTTGATTTTAAAAATTTAAAACCTCTATTCTTATTTATGAAATGGACGATATTTCATCCCTTATGAAATTCTTCCATTTAAAAATGTATTTATGTGCTAGAACATAGAATACATACGAAACTGGGCTATATTGAACCTTAGCCCTATTGCATAGTCCATTTAGTGGGGGTTCTTTCCACACACAGGGCAGTTTTTGAGGCTAAACTGGGCCAAATACAAACGCCTCATAACGAACTTGACGGAAATAGCATAAAAATAGGATGGCTTTCAATTGTACAGCTTTAAGACGAGTGTTACCCTACTAAAATGAATTTATAGAATTTCACGTGCACTGCCTCAACTTTACAATTTGCAATCGAGTTAGACAAGCAATGATACCTAGAGTCGTGTAAATAACCCTATGAAATACATAAAAGTAGCATTTCTCAATTTCTAGCCTATATTTGCTAGTAGAGCCATAAATTTAATCAATCTCAAATACGGAATACCAATAAGCACTATTTTCTTGGTCAAATTATTTAGAAAATATAAAATTTTAAATCATGATTTTAGTCGAGAATGTGTATTAGTCGATGTGTTCATATCTCTTTCATGAATGTGGTATCGAGATTTTGTTCATTGAAAAAGAGATTCATCTTGATTTTCTCACTTTCAATGGGTTTGGGTTCGCTAGCCCCAAAAGGAAGAACGAGGAATCCGTTGAGATGGATTCAAATTGGACATATTCTTTCTTCAAAACTCTCCATCTTTCAATCTTGAGACGGTCATCTAATACATGTCTCTTTATTGATTAATCCATTTTTAAACGCTCGAGTAGACCCACTCTTTTCTTTAGTATATGAGGTGGGCTCTTTCAAGAACTCCTTCGGCATCGAAGTCTTTCTTCTTGAATTTTGATGGAAGTGATTAGTTTTCATTTTTATACTAGCTATATGCCTATTTTCCAAAAGTAATGCAATAAAAGGCATTCTATGAATGAATTCCTCCATATCCTTGTGTAATAATAGACATAGATGATTGTAAGCCTTTGGTATTCGATATTTCTTTCGTTATGCTGACAAGCTAATAGCTCGTGTTATAGATTGATCGCAACATAGTGATAATAATGAAATAAACTAAAACAAATAAGAACACTAAGATTTATGTGGCAACCCAAGAAACGAAAAAGCTACAAGAAGAAGACAAAAATTTCACTATAATAAAAAATAAATGTATTTACAATATCAATATTTTAATACTCTGAATTGAAATCTAAGTTCTCTAATTCTCAAGACGATGTTGAATGCGTATATGGAGATACAATAACGTGGAATATGTATACGAGTCTCTTTTTGGCATTTAAGTCCTGAAAAATCTGTTCATGTGGAGCTTTGGTGCCACCACAGCAGCGCCTCTGTGTCGGAAGTTCTGCCCTATTTTTTTGGGTGCTACAATCTCGAATTTAATTTTCCAATGATGTTTTCATCATCTTAAAGTCTTTTTTCAAGTCAAACTTCAAATTCTTGATGAAATTTGGTCTTCATTAATTAGGACTCATAAAACCAAAACTCTTTAAACTTCTTCTATTTAATCAAATACCAAATCACATGAAATTTGGGTTACACAACATCTTCCTTGATTTAATGTGTATACACGATATAGAAGAAATGAAAGGAACAACATACACATACAAATATTGAATCAAGTCTCATTACAACAAAGGTGGCTTTTTAGGGTATTTCTTTATACGACGTTCAGCTATATGCCATAAAGAACTTTTTATGGCGTACAATATATGCCATAAAAAGTAAACTTTATTGTAGTGTTTCTGACACGACCCATCCCAAGTCACTCTAATAGACCCGACACACGTCGTGTGCTGATGGTAGATACCAACTAAGTGCCGGACCCACCATCAAGATGACTTTGACCTGTTTTGATCGTGATACACTTTTATAAAAAATTTGACAAAATTTTCCCTTTAACATGGACTAAAACCAGCTGAACAATAATCAATATCCTCAAAGCAGTACATATAGTTTAAAACAGGATACACCACCCCCTCAAAACTCAAACTATTCAAAATATAATACTGGGAAGTCGACATTTACAAATATTTTACAAACAAAAGTTCCAAATGCACTCAAAATACCTAATATGTAGTGAGCCCATGATATGGATACATGAATTACAATTGAACTTTTTTGACAAAACATACATGTATCCCAAAAGAAATAGAATTATGTAAATTGACAAAATGAGTCATATGATTAAGGACAAAGTGTGGCTAAACTCGGTGGATCAACAGGTTCCAATGCTGCTCAACTCAGCTACTATCTAATAAGGAAAGAAGTGACAACATATATGAGCTGTTAAATTAGTGAGTGGATAGTGTACAAATAATTATATTTTTCTTCCATGATGCATATTTTCTGAAAATTCTTACTCTTGAAATTTTGAGTAATTCTGAAATCTGATAATACTCTCAAAAATTCAAATATGATTGCATCATAAAATCCTTTGTTCTTCATTCTAAATAAGTATCTATAAAGTATACCGAATATAATTAATCTAATATCTACGAAAATCTCTGAAATCTTTTGTTGTTCGATACTATAAGCTGAAATCTTTATACTGAGAACTGAATAATCTTAATGCTATAATCGAAAATCCGATAAGCTGTAGAAGTACTGAAATATCACACCAAAAAGGTACCCTGAATAATGTACCCATGACCATATCTGGTGACTCATCAGCATCGTGCTGAGTCATAGCAAAAACTCTTCCCTGGGTCCTGGGATGTCCTGCCTGACCTTTCTGTCTATTACCACTGTTGTCTGCAACATCAGTCTGAATAGTACCAGTAGTACCTACTTTACCTGCCAACACGCCCTAGTTCTGATTCTATTTAGAAATACTATTGTTAGGTTGTAAAGATATCCCATGTGATGTACCACCCTGCTGAAAGCAAACTGGACACTCCCTCCTCATATGCCTAGTCTGACCACAGTGATAACAAATACCAACACCCTTAAGGCACTCACCATGATGAAATTTCCCACATGACTGGCATTGAGGAAATCTAGCAATACTAGATCTATCACACTGTCCTGGAGTGAATGATCTCTGAACAGACCCTTGGGTATGAGTACGACTGCTTGCTGGCTGCTGCACTACTTTCTGACTAAATCTTGAGCCCTGATTTCCACTAGATTTAAATTTAAAGCTACTAGAGGTGGAAACACCTAATCCACTTCTTCTGCGATCTTTCCTCGGTGGTCTATGCACAGAGACTCATGCCCATGTCTGATTACTACCACCAACTCCAGGCCTCATTTGTTGACCGCTCTGTCGTTTTGAAAGACTTTTTTCAACTCTTAACGCCTCTTCCACTAGTTTCCCAAAATTTTCATACCCCAATGCTGTTATCACTAATCTAATTTCTTCTCTCAAACCATACTCAAACCTTTTACACATATCAGCTTCAACAGCTACAAGGGCTGCGGCATACTTTGACAGTTTTACAAACTTTTCTTGATATTCCGCCTCTGAGGAAGTTTGCACTAACCTCAAAAAATCATTCTATTTATTATTTTTATAGGAACGAGGGTAATAATACTCATTAAAATCATCTTTAAAATCACTCCAAGTGATCACATAAGGATCAACATATTTACTCTGCACAAATCTCCACCAATCATACGCACCTCCTTCTAACAAAAATGTTGCAAGACGTAATTTTCGATCACCAAGACAACCCATAACATCAAATACTCTTTCAATCTTTACCAACCAAGATTCGGCTTCTACTGGATCAGCTGTGCTTGTGAATACTTTTAGCTCCTAATTTAGTTGCTCGTTCAATACTATGCTCTTTATCGAAACCGCATAAAGCAGAAGCGACAGCTGTAGCAACCCTATCAGTTATAAGATCAGCCTGAGCTACATCCCCATGTTGTGGATGCTCATGAGTCCGATGAACTGATTTCTCACCCCTACTTTCCTCTCTAATGTCCTCTCTATTAGGAGCAACTTGTGGTTGAGGCGACACATCCTGGAGCTTGCGAGTCTTACCACCACGAGCCATGACTTCCAACTACAAAATATGCATGATATGTTGAGAAAGAAATAAAAATAGGTAATGCAAGCTGACTCTATGAACATGCTCTGATACCAACTGAAACGACCCGTTCCAAGTCACCATAATGGACCCGACACGTGTCGTGCATCGATAGTAGATACCAGCTAAGTGTCGGACCCACTGTTAAGGTAACTTTGACCCGTTTTGATTGTTACACACTTTTATAAAAATTTTGACAAAATTTTCCCTATAATATGGACTAAAACCACTTGAATAATAATCAATATTCTCAAACCAGTACATGTAGTTTAAAATAGGATACACCAACCCCGCAAAACTCAAACTATTCAAAATACAATACTGGGAAGTCGACCTTTACAAATATTTTACAAACAAAAGTATCAAGTGTACTCAAAATACCCAATATGCAGTGAGCCCATGATATGGATACATGCATTACAATTTAACTTCTCTGACAAAACATATATGTATCCCAAAAGAAATAGAACTATGTAAATTGACAAAATGAGTCATACGATTAAGGACAAAGTGTGGCTCAACTCAGTGGATCAACAGTCTCCAATGCTGCTCAACTTAGCTACTATCTGATGAGGAAAGAGGTGACAAAATATATGAGCTTGTAGCTCAGTGAGTGGATAGTTTACAAATAATTATATTTTTCTTCCATTTATGCATATTTTATAAAGATTCTTACTCTTTCGAAACTTCGAATAATTCTGAAATATGATAATACTCTAAAAAACACAAACATGATTGCATCATAAAATCTTTTGTTCTTCATTCTAAATAAGTAACTATAAAGTAGACCGAATATAATTAATCTAATATCTACGAAAATCTCTGAAATCTTTTATTGTTCAATACTATAAGCTGATACTGAGAACTGAATAATCTTAATTCTATAATCGAAAATCCAATAAGCCGTAGAAATACTAAAATATCAAACCAAAAAGGTATTGAATAACGTTACTCATGTATCAATTAGTACCGAATATACATGGCAAAGCTATTCAATTCTGAAATTCTGGTTATACGCGCCCAGAGCTATAATCTGGTTATACACTATGGAAACACATCACAATAGTGTAGAGCGGGTAAAATCACCATAACTAATCATACATAGTTGAAACGCATTCACACCAGTGCAGATCAGGTAAAATAACCATAAGAAATCATACACCGTAGAAATACATTCACACTAGTACAGACTTTGGTAAAATCACCTGGTACTTTCTGATGATTTTTAAAATAACTTTAGATATGTTGAAACATGTAATATGAATATAGCACGCTAGAGGAATGAATTACATGAACTGAATTTAATTTTAAAAGAACTGACTATAAAACCCTTTTGATTCTGGAAATCATGTTGTCAAATCAAATATATGAAATAATTAACTTTATAATATAATATAAATTTAATAAATATTTATTTATGAAAAATAAGTTTTTCCACTCATTCAAAACGAGTTATAATCTATGATGATCGGTAAGCTTTTCCAATTTCTTCGTCACCGCCTGAAATACCATACAAGATAACCAATTTAAGCACTATCAAAACAAGAAATCTTTAATATCTAATGCTATAATACTTAAACTAAATTTCTCGGTACTTGAATAACTCTCCCAAATTATTCCTTTAATCAATTGGAACTAATTACACTTTCTAGTCCCTTTACTAATAACTAATTCATCAACATAACATTCTTCCCTAGCATAAATGTAATTACCCACTTCAATCTAGTGACGACTAGTAACTATAATTCAACCGATTAAATTTTCATCTTGTTCCATAAATTCATATTTCCAAGTAAGTATTTCATCATCACAATCATTTCCACCAAATATCCTTCATTCAAGAATCCAAATAAGAATTATAGGGTTTGCCAAAACATGAGATTTCTTACCTTAATGTAAATGAAAGGTAATCAATCGAGAAACTTGAACTAACAATGATACTCCTTCAGCTTAATCTGAAAATTAAACTAACAAATCAAAATCTAGAAATTCAACATAAATTATTCCTTCATCTCTTGAAGAAATAGATAAATTAAACCCAAGATTAAGGAAAATTGATACTTACTCCTTCTTCCTTTTTCCCTTCTTTTTTCTTCTTCTTTTCTTTCTCCTTTTGCCTCTTCTTTTCCTCTCTCATTTCGGACTTCAGCTCCCGTTCCAGCTTCTCCTTTCTCTCCAGCTGCGTGTGTGTGTAAAAAGATGAAAAATGGGATTTGAATTGCAAAATTAGTGGGGCACTAACGCTAAATTGCATAGGAAGTCATCCGACCTTCATTTAGTACAACATTTGGTCCTTTAACTTCCTATAATAAACAAGTATATCCCCCACATAAATTTAATCCATCGTAATATCTCATATATTATCCATTGCAAAATAAACCCTAAGGAAATAATTTATTTTAATTAAGTCACTATTTGACCTTGACCATGACTAATCAAACATTTGACTTTGAAAAAATTATTGATTTTGACTTTGACTTGCATAAAATAGGATGTAACAGTTTCTGAGTAGATCAACAAGTCAAGTTATTCGAGCAGTGAGTCCTCTTTGAAACATGTATGAAGGTTTAATCAATTATATTATGAATTTTGGATCACAAGATAATGAAAACAACGAAATAAAGATGAAAAGAACAAGAACACAAGAAATTTGGAGGAGGAGAATCCACTATAAAATCAATAATTTTGTGTTTACAATATCAAAATTTCAATAATCAATTGAAATCTAAGTTCTCAAGAATGTCTTCTCACAATTCTCTCAATGTTATAATGAATAAATAATGTTACAAGCCGTGACATATACTTATGAGAAATCTAAGAACAAGTTGTAGTAGAAAAAGAAGTTCTAAAATGAGTTAAACAGAAGAAACATATTACAATCGAAAAGGTCTGTCGCTCAAGCGACTATCAAGCCTCGCTCGAGCTCGAGCGACAGCCCCTTGCTCGAGCGAGGGGCGAGCGACCGTCGAGCGAAGAAGTCTCAGGTAGCTTTGCTCGAGCGCATTAGAGAAAATGCGATGACTTTTTCTTCCGATCCATAATTTTGATCTCTTCAAAACCATTCTAAATTAGATTTCAATACCCATTAGCATTTGAGTCAAACTATAACAAATCTCCACCTCTAAGTCACAACTCCATCAATAAAC
>CAIGRK010337958.1:0-13638 GCA_903798315.1 Fraxinus greggii | reverse complement strand
CATCTAGCTGGAATTTATCATCGGCGCACGTCACGTCTGGGTCCACTAGGGTGACTCGAGACGGGGTCGTGTCAGGTGTCCCACCTTACTTGCGTCCTACTGTATAGAGGCTTCTGTTGGTACGTCTGGTTTCAAATTTTGGTTTTTTATTTTAGAAAGATTTTTATAATGGAATTTATTATATGCAAATATCTGTTGTTGAACTTGTACTGCATCTTTCTATTTGGAGGATCCTGTACAAAGGAACTGATAGGGGCAGTGCTTCCCTAGTTTGAACATAGTACAAAAAGAATTATATTCAAGGTGCGGTGTGCATGTTCAATATCATTTCATTCTGCTTGACAAGTAAATTTATACTACAAATGGCTTATGAAGGGAGTGATAACCTAACTGACCCAACACCCCTTAAGAGAAAATTGCATCATTAAAATAATTAATGGAATTCCTGTGTTCAACTTCTAATCCATGAAAGCAGTATTGACGATATATCAGGGGATTATCATGATTTATTATATCATTTCATACTCTCTGCTTTAAGAATAGCAATATACGAGGTAGAGGCACAGCAGCTTTATATATTGTCTTTTTGCTTGCAGCTTTGGTTAGGATTAGTCAACTCTTTCTAGGAGCTTTATTAAAACAGGTTTGGCGTAAATGTTACCATCCTTAGAAACTTTTGAATTCTGAAGCTGCATATATAGACAGGGGCACTGATCATCATTTTTTTTCCTTCTTCTGGAGTAGCTGTTGTTTGGAATATTGGTTCCAGATATTTCTATCTTGAAGTTTCAGATTTTGATTACAGTATTTATCAGGCTGAGTTTTAGATTTGTTTTAAACAAGATTTACTTTTTGGCATTTTGAATTTTAAACTGAACTGACAACAGGGATATGCACCCTCTAATTCAGATAGAAGGGAGGGAGTTCTGAAAAGAAAGCACCTGAAGTATCTCGATTGTGTTGCACAGTATTATGATATTCCTGACATAGAGCGGACAGATGAAGAGATCAGCATGCTCCGTCAGGTATTATATGCCCCAACCAGCTGTTTGTTTTTCCCATGTGTCTACTTCACAGTATTATGCAGCCACATAATGATTGCTTCACTTGTGCTGGTTAGATTGCTGTTGATTATCCTAGAACTGTTCCCGATGTCTCTTTCTTTCAACAAGCAGAAGTTCAAAAGTCGTTGGAGCGAATACTTTACACGTGGTTAGATACTTTTCCACACCTTATTTTTTCATTAATTATGTTGCTTCTTTTGATGGAAAAGAGATCGGTTCATTAGCCTCTCACTGTGAGAAATGATAAACTTCTTTGCATGTTGGGTTGTTCTCAAGATGATATACAATACTTGAGAATGCAACTTTTGTGAAGGTTGAATTTGCTATGGTGAACAAATTGGCTTCCTAAAGTAATTATTCTTGGCTTGGAAAGAAAGAATAAGAAAATGGAAATAAGAGGAGACAATTTCATGAGGGACCAAAACACTTGGTGGTAAGTAGATATTAGAGTGAGAGCAAATGTGATTTGATCAATATTTCTGATTATTAAAGAGCTTTTGGACCTTGAGGAGGAACTGCATCAGTTCAGATACAGAAACAAGGAAGGGGAAGAAGGAAAACTGAAAAGAGGTGGGTGTCCAATTGGAGATTGGAGTTAAAGGAAATGTGATTTAGTGACTGTCAGAGAAGCTTTGAAAATTCAACGGAAACTGACATTGGTGATAATGGCTTTGTAATGAATTTTTTTGGTACCTAATACTTGTTGACCATAGAAAAATCGACTTCTGACAAGTTAGTGCAGATTCAGAAACAAGGGAGGGGAAGAACGAGAGATAAAAAGAGACTTAGGAAATTCCACACAGGGAGAGCTTCATTGCTGCAACCTAATGAGTCAAAATGGCTAAACTATCCATAAAAACATAAACGGTAAATAAACATTGGAAGACGATATACTAGGAAGCTTTAGGCTTCAACAATTGTTATATATGGTATAACTATACTTGTCTTTAAAATAGGTTTATTAAATCTCGTCTCTTTTTAGATTAAATGAGTTTGATCACCGAAATTGAGATCATATAATAAACTAAGTTTACTGTATATTATAACAAAACTTAAGTTAAAGGAAACCTACTTGATACTAATGCCTAATGCAATAAGTCTTCGAATTTTTATGACAACTTGATTAATAACCCTTAAATTCAACCACAAACTGCTATCTCTGTCTCTCTGAGAGAGAGAGAGAGAGAGAGTGTGTGTGTGTGTGTTTTTCTATAGCATTTCCTCCAAGTATGTTCTTTTGGCATCCCCCTAAAATTTGTATTCCTGGAAACCTTCTGGGAATCAAAAAGTGGAGATTATTGATGACAGTTGGTTGTTATGATTTAGTGGTATATCAAAAGAGAGTCGTGAGGTTCTTATAAATTTAAACTATTGTTGATTCTGTAGCAAGATAATGGCATGCTTATTGATATGGCTCTGACCTGTGGTTTCAAGTTGTCGAAGACCATCTAACTGGCCTCTTTCTGACCAACTCAAACATCGCTGATGATATTGAATTTACATTTACTGTTATTTTTGTTTTTACCAACTCAAGAATCGATTATGATATTGAGTTTTGCATTTACTGTTGTCTTGTTACTGAGATTTTGCTTGGTAAATGTGGCCACTATAAACTTTAAAATATTAATCCATTTCAGTGTAGATTCTAAAATTTGGTAAATGTGGCACACTCTTCTTTTCGTTAAATAATCATTTATCACACAAATTGTGGATGCAATTCATTATTGCTATAATTTGCATTAGTATGTGTTTGTGTACACTGAAATACATGTGTTAGCACATATTGAGTGGATGCAATTCATTATTGCCGCAACTAGACTATATTAATTTATTACCAATCAATGTACAAAGGCTTATCCACCACTAATATAGGGTTAGCTGCATGGACTCTCTCTCTCGCTCTCTCTCTCTCTCTCTCTCTCTCTCTCTCTCAAGTCCATTTCCAAATTTAAATTCTAATGGCTGAAATCCTTCTTAATCTGCTCGTTGCATGTTAGTTTAGATTGACCTCTTCATTTGATCTTACCATGTACGTTATAAAAAAAATATTCCCTCCGTCCCATAAAGATAGTCATGTTTTTCTTTTTCATGTGTCCCAAATTATAGTCTTATTTTTTATTTGAGAGTGTAGTCAACATATTAGTTTCTTAATATGTCCCTATTTATATGCTTTGTTATCACAAACATAAACACTCAATTATTCAATTGTTGTGAAAACCAAAAAAAACATTTCATCTTCCATGACATTTACTCAATTTGTATTTGATGACTTTGGAATGTTAATTACCTTTAATATTGTATGCATAATTTAATTTTTTTTGATAACCGTCGATGTTCGAGCCAGCTTGCTCGCACCTCGACTAATTCCACGGGATTCTGAAGTTTACGACCGGGTACTCACCTCAGTGGCCTTGAGGGGACTCAAACTAGTGACCATTGAGGAGCAAATCCAAGGCCTGACCAATTGAGCAACTCCTTAGGGTTGCATAATTTAATTACCTTGAATGTTAATTACATTAATGTAGGGGTATATTAGAAAAATGAGAGTAAAATTTATTACTTCAACTATATTAACTAAATTTTCTTAATCTGTGTGAGAAAAGAAATAGGACTATCCTTATGGGACGGAAGGAGTAGATACAAATATGTATGTAGTATGATACCTTAGTTTCCCAATGTCTGAAATCTTTAGGGCTACACTATCATGTCTGGTCAGCTATGGTGCAATATTCTACTTCATTTGTAAACTTCATGATGTTGATAGCTTACTTGCATTTCTTATATTTTTCCCCTTTCCAGGGCAATTCGGCATCCTGCTAGTGGTTATGTCCAAGGAATAAATGATCTAGCCACACCCTTCTAAGTTGTTTTCTTATCAGAATACTTAAGTGGTAGTATTGAGACTTGGTCTATGGCTTACCTTTATCCTGAGAAAATATCTACCGTAGAAGCTGACTGTTCTTGGTGTCTATCTAAGCTGCTTGATGGTATGCAAGACCACTACACATTTGCTCAGCCAGGAATTCAGAGGCTTGTGTTTAAGCTAAAGGAGTTGGTTAGAAGGATTGATGGTATTAATCTTCATGACCTTTATTCACTAATAGCCCCCCTCCAAATAGCAAAGTTTTCTTCCTTGACATGTACATCTCACATTACATGCTACTGACTTTCTAGTTAGTATCGCATATACAAATACTGAATAGCTATAGAGAATAAAATACACCTGACAAAGAAATTGTGCATCAAGGGTTAGCCGACTTACGTGTGTCCTTTCAACTTCTTCAAGGAATTTCTCGGGATATTCCAACATATTCAGTGCATTCCTTCTTCAATGCCGCTGCAAGTGCCTCCTCACCAGCCTTTTCAAGATTGCTTATCATAATCGTCATGGTTAACTTATCTGGAGCACAGCCTGAAGCCTTCATCAGCTCGTATGGATCCATTGCCTTCTATACCATTTCAACTTTAAAATAGGCTCCGATCATCTCAGTATAGGTCCTAGTGTCGGGTTCTAAGCTTTCATTTCTTAATTCTAGAAGAAGTTGTTCAGCAATCTCAATAATTTTATTCCTCCCCAACATCGCTAACATGTCGTTGAATAAAGTCAGATACGGTTCATACCATAATTCCTTCCTCACAAAGTTAAACACCTGAATCCTGACGCATATCAGATAAATTGAACTTCTAGATTAAATAATAAAAATATTACAATAAAATAATGTAAATGATACAAAAACCAAAAGAACAAATANCTTTCATTTCTTAATTCTAGAAGAAGTTGTTCAGCAATCTCAATAATTTTATTCCTCCCCAACATCGCTAACATGTCGTTGAATAAAGTCAGATACGGTTCATACCATAATTCCTTCCTCACAAAGTTAAACACCTGAATCCTGACGCATATCAGATAAATTGAACTTCTAGATTAAATAATAAAAATATTACAATAAAATAATGTAAATGATACAAAAACCAAAAGAACAAATACGTTAAAAATAAATATACGACCGAGATTTCATAATTATAAATTGCACCTTGAATACTATAGACCAAAAAAATACTGCTTGAATGCGAAGATCAGCAAAAAATTAGCAGAATGGGTATATTATATTTAAAAATGTAAGAAAAAACGAAGCTGCATCATTCAGCTCATAACAAGGTTCTGATTATCAAACTACTTAAAAACAAGCGGTCGAATTAGATAATGGTCAAGCTAATTATTTAGTACATTTTCACTGTGTTTTAAGTTTCCCCTAGTCCAAAAAACCATCACTTCCGAACTGAAGAATAACCAAGCCTCAGAGCATCTTGAGACAAATGAATAATCTCAAGAGATATCACTCCCAACTCCAAATTATACAAACCAGGAGAGTTTTCTAAGTGGCGTGAGCTAATTTTTGGATTTCATAATTACACTTCAATCAATTTCAAAGGATGGTACTACAAAAATGCAAGTACATAGTAACACCTGTGACTAAATAGCTTCAAAAAACAAATTTATTAACACACATGCTTGATACCAAGCCTGACAGGCATGAATTTTAAATAGAGGCGAGCATTAATGGGAGGTCATATGGGATCAGAAGTGGTTTGCAAGCCTTCCATATAGTGCTAAAAGTATACGCATTATACACTTCCATGCAAACAATGTCCAAGCAAAATGTATTGCATGTATGAATTTTAAATAGAGTCCAGCATTAATGGGAGGTCATATGGGATCAGAAGTGGTTTGCAAGCCTTCCATATAGTGCTAAAATTATACGCATTATACACTTCCATGCAAATAATGTCCAAGCAAAATATATTGCATGTAAAAGGAGGCGTTCAAACCCTCGACCCACTATGGTCATGTGAGCCGACTACCATCAGAGCAAACAAAATTCTTGCCACGAACGTCTCCCTCCCTCTCTTTATCTGTCTTTCGGCAACTCTTTATATCCCTTCTTCTTCTTTTACAAGTCTCTGGCATTCTCCCCATCCCTCTCTCCATCTATCTACCTTCCACGTGTATTGGACATCAATTTTCCCACCCAGCATAGGCTATTTTAATTAAATCTCTCTAAAACATATTGATTCCCAAAACTAAGCAATATTTTAGAGAAAAGAAACAGCCCTAATTTTTTTTTTTTAAATAAAATCATGAATCAAGAAAGCAAGTACTAGTAAACACAGACATATATTTGGCGTGTTATATACCTTTTCCATCACAATATTGAAGACTTGATGAAATTGTATAACTATTTATTAATGAAAATAAAATTCCTTATAAACCAGATATTACACCATAAAACTTAAAAAATCACTTTGTCATGCTGAATTAAATAACCCAAAATCAAAAAATGAAAATAAAAAAGAAAACTGTAAAGCGGCAATCTATAAATTTTAAACAATACTTTGAGGGCTAAATCCAATTCATTCTGCCTTTGTAACTCAGCCAACACATCTAGTAAATCAGCCTTCAAAAGCCTATTGAGTTTATTGATGAAAACTTGCTCTAATCTGGATGGGGATTTTTGTGCCAATTTTAGTGACTGTACTGCTTGAATTGCCTCTGTGGAAAGTACTCTTGTTCTCCACATGGGTTTTCTGGGCCCATTTCTTAAGCCGCAGCTGATTCTCACTGTGCGTGTAGTGAAGTTGGTTGTGCAAATTTGAAGGTTTTGGCGAATACCCATATGAGAAGGCTGAAGTTTGAAGGTACCCATCACACCTCGAAATTCTCACACACACACAGAGAAGACTTGTATTTTTTTATTTTTTTCCCACGTTTGCAGCGGCAGAGCGCGGCCCGGACCGGCCCGGCAGACCTGTATAGAGATCATCGGGCCTCGGCCCTTCCAAATGAAAATACTTTTATTAATGGAGAATTGCAGTGAGTGTATCAAGTTTTTTATTTTATCTCAAACTTGATCCATATATTTCATTTGTACCATCGACAGCACCAAACATTTCAAAAATTCACACGTGAAGTCAAATCTAAAGGAATCCATTAGTTAAGCCTTAAGTTGACATCAGAAATTGGAAAAATGATAATTTTAAACAACTAAGGTAAGAACAATTTAGTCAGATCGAATTTTCCCCTTTCATTATTGTAGTTCATTTTGAATAAAATAAATATTAAATCTAATTTATATATTTCATAATAACGACCAATTATTTATCCACTCATAATTGTAGAATAAAAAATGAAAGCATTAAAAATCATCAAATTCAATAAAATGAATAAAGAATGGAGTCCTAACAATTATTGTTATTTGACACCCAATTTCCAATAATGGATGATCAACCTGCTCTTTACCACAGGTATATCTTCAGTCAATTGTGTTTTTCAATCTTCAAATTTCAAATTAAGACGCAAATATTGAGAATTCGATGTATTTGATTCTGTAATTTTGCCTCAACATTTTATATCTAGCCTCCCTTAATTATGAATGAAAGGTTCATATTTTAGACCTAAAATAGTTCCAAAGTTGATGAAGAACCATAATTTTAGTCAAATTAGGATATCCCAAATGGATGAAAATTATAGTTGTTTAAATTGGTCCATGTTTCCTTTTTTTGTTCGGATTGAATCCTTGTATATTGTAATTAAAGTCTTTCAACTTCCAAACTCGATTCCTTGGTCCCAACTTCTAAAATATGTCCAACTCTTCCCATTTTTGAAAAATTATCATTTCTTTTCATCCGTTCTCATCCAATATCGATTTTCTCCTAAAATAATCAATAAACAAGCATGATTAAGTATGAAGCACGTAATAATCACTTCCAAGTACTACTTTTAATGGCCACGATGAGTGTAATTCACAGACTATGGGTAGAACATCTTTGTTTCCATATTTGAAGGTAAATATCATAATTATATTTGCAAACATACTTCAAATCTATAGGTTTTGAACTCTGATTTTCTCAACATTGCAGAGTAGCAATGAATAAGGTGCACTTATAATTTATAAATCACCTCTGCCCATCAATTTATTATATAGTTTGATGATAATAAAGATGTCGTTCTTGCACAAACCTACTGAAATCAAGCTTTAATACAATCTTAATTTACAAGCCACGTTGACCGAGTTTCCTCTACTGCTCAAGAACTACGTCTACTTCATTGCTGCAGATCGAGTACACAAATTCCAATTTCATACCGTCTAGTCAACGGCAATCCATGCAAGATCAATGTTCGACATCCAGTGACATGCCTCGCCTTCTCCAGGGGAGAATTTCAGAATCTTAAAAGCCACATGATTTGCAGGCCAAGCTGAGGTATCCATATGACATATTGCGATCACAGTGCTAACTGGGAGTCGAGTCTCGGGTTCAACCAAGTCTACAGCATAGATTTGAGTTGAAGAGATTGAATGGCAGAAATAGGCTGCAAATGGAAGATAAACTTCATGGCAGGCCACCACTTTCTTCCTATCAAATTTCTTGATCTTTCTTATCAGGAAGTCACTTTTTTTCGTGTGTTGTGAAGCAAGTGCAAGTAACTTGTTTTTGCCTAAGGCAAACTTTGAGAAACTAATAATTTCTTCAAGGGATTTTGGGCAATTCTTGATTTCTCCCTTTACAGCTTCTTCATTGCAATAAGAAATTGTCGTTTCCATAGAATTTTTTGACAGTTCAAAGGACTTGGGAAATAGTTTTGTAATGCTTTTTCTGCAGATAGAAATTTTTGATGCTATTTCCTGAGGGAGAAATGCTCGATTTGGAATTTTTTCTTCTAAATCTGAGAGATGGACTTTATTTTCTTCTCTAAGGGTTGAGATCCTGAAGAAAGAAAATTTCCCTACATTATTGGAATGAGCACAATTATACGTTTTCCCCCCAAAGTCTTGTGGCTGAAAATTGATTAATTTAGATGAACAAGAGAGTTTAGCAAGTGAGCAAAAACTGGGATTTTCTGAGAAATCGTTTTTGGATATCATTTTTTTGTAATAATCACGATCTCTTTTTGTTAATGGGGATAGTTTTTTGAAGACAGAATCTGGCATTTGGTTGTGCACATTTTCCGACCAGAGCTTGATTTGTTCCGAAGCAATGGATGATGGAGAGACTTGAGTTGACCCAAAAGAAGTGAAACTTAGAGAAAAGGTCAAGTGAAAGAAGAGGACAAATTTGAGAGAATGTGAAGTAGCCATTCTTATTTCGATCGATCGATCGGTCGATTGAGAGAGAGAGAGAGTTCGCATAAAATATTCCACAAGATTAGTTTTTCTAGGAGGATGGTTTCCTGGCCATATTTATATTTGAATCTTGGCGTGTGAAATTGAAGATACATAGATTTTTGCATTTTGGTCCAAAGAATTCGGGTAAATGGATCTGAGAAAGAAAATAATGCTGATAAGAACTGATTTTCTTATAATTATAACACTGGATAAATATTTGTTGTATAAAACTTCTATAAATGATTCATGACGGAACTCAAATTTTAAATTTTGAAATTCCTTGATACCATAATAGATGACATCCCATCATCTAAAACTTTGATCTAGTTAACGGGTTGACAAAAATTCAATCTAAGTAAATAACAATTATTGACCAATTCTTTTTTCAAAAATGCTCAAAATCTTCGAATTTGGATTTTCCAATCCACAAGCTTTTTTGGTTCGAAAACATATGGAGAAATGCACCGGAGTATTGATGTGCATCATGCACTTAAATTTACATAATGGACCAACCAAGAATGGGTATAAAGTGAGTGACAAGTTTCTCAAATAATGAAGTGAATACAGTTTAAAGAATGCAAATTGTCTTTATAATTGATTTGTGTGGATCCCTCTGAGTCTTGTCCTGATGGGGAAAATTGCATTGTTAGTGTTTCAAATTTATTGTCACTGTAGTAAGTTGGTATGCAACCTTTGTAAAGAATAAGATGATCACTCAGCTTTTCATTGTGGTAGACGATCAATCTCCAATTGTGAAAATCGTCCAAATGTCAATTAAATTGTTATGTAGTCACCACGAGATTGCCTCATTCAAATTTCTAAAGTTCGGAAATGAAATCTGGTTTCTAAATTAACTTGGAGATGTGAGCACAGGATGACTTAACAGCTATGTGGTTGGAAGCAATAGATGACAGAGAAACTTGAGTCAACTCAAAGAAGTGAAACTTAGGGCACGCTTGATTGCTAGCATGAAATTTGTATGGAAAGAAAATGAATTCCTTAAAACTTATTTGCATGAAAAATTGTCAATCAAACACATCAAAAGTAGGAATTTGGGTGAAAAATGACATTTTCCATGAAATATAAACTCAACCAAATACACTCTTAGAGAAAAGCCCATGTAAAAGAATAGGAGAAAAGTGGGAAAATGTGAAGTAACTATTCTTATTTCGAGAGAGAGAATTTGCATAAAATCCTCAAGATTATTTGCCGGAAGGCTAGTTTTCAGGTCATAATTATACTAAGAGCATCTCCAATAAATTCTTTAGTAGCCTCATTCTTCTTATTTTGGAAGAGTCCAATAGACTATCTATAGTTAAAAGTTTAAAATAGAGAATGAATTTCGATCTCCAAATATAAAGAGCCAAATACACTCTCTATATTATAGTTTTTGTCGTAAATGCTAAATTTATTAGTGAATGATAATTGTACACCTGCAGCCCTAAAAATATTATTATTGTATCCATAATCCTTCCCTGTAAATATAGGGTTTTTGTTCTCAATATAATACACACAAGTTTATTGGTATTTCTACTTTCTTTTCTTTTTCTTTCTAGTTTATTTTTATCGACACAATTCTCCCAAAATCAAAGTGATTTAGTTAGAAAATAATGATTTTTTTTGTCACGTGCACCGAAATCAATTTGGTGATACACAAATTTTTTATTTATACATAAGTGAGTCATTTGTCACGTACTCTTGGCTTTCTGTCATGATTATGATTATTAAATCATATAAATATACCAGCTTCTTGTAAATTATATAGTTTATGCCGCAATCATTGCATTTTAATTCACGCCTTTAATTCATTCATTTTGATATGTTTTCACACTTTTAACTTCTGCGTATTTGGAATTCATTTTGAAGTTATTCATTCCTTTAACTTCTATATATATGAATTCATGTATTTGGCACCTTTTGCATGTTGGTAAAAATTTAGTCAATTTTGTTAACTTCTATATATGAAGGTAATCAATTTTTTTTATCACATCACGTCTGTAGCGTAATTAATACTTTTAGTCTGATTAAATAATTTTTTATTGTTCCTTTATGAACTTTAAATTTATAATCCATCATGTTGTTGCTTCTGGAGTAAGACAACATTATAATTAATATTTCAGAAAATTATTAGTTGCTCCTAAAGAGCGTAATAATTTTTAATATTTCAGAGGAATATTGATATGTTGTTCTTAAAGAAGCAATAATAAAATATAACGTACTTTCGAAGTATGACACGTCCCGAATAATATATATCTTATCGAGTTCCTGAAGAAACACAAATTAAACATCTTAATATTAGGTTGTAATTTTTAAAGAAAAATAATTTTCTATATTATTACTATTTAAGAAGAATATTAATTTATCGCTTTTGAAGAGTATGAATTATAATTTTCAATATTTCAGAAGAATATTGACATATTACTCTTGAAAAAGCAATAATTAAAGACAATATGCTCTCGAAGTAACATATGTTTCGGAGAATATATCATTCTGAATTCATGTTTATCTTTGAAGGAAAACATATAACTAATGTCATAAGGATATTGATTAGTTAGATTACTTGAATGATATATGATTATATAACGTTTAACCATATTTTTCGAAATTAAATAATTGAATAATATCTTATATTGAACCAAAAGTTCAATTTGAATTTATTGTTTAGCATGACTAGTTTATTCATAATTTAATGTTATTAATGGTGTTATTTATACTTGTGTTACACACTAGTNTATGCTCTCGAAGTAACATATGTTTCGGAGAATATATCATTCTGAATTCATGTTTATCTTTGAAGGAAAACATATAACTAATGTCATAAGGATATTGATTAGTTAGATTACTTGAATGATATATGATTATATAACGTTTAACCATATTTTTCGAAATTAAATAATTGAATAATATCTTATATTGAACCAAAAGTTCAATTTGTTTGGCATGACCAGTTGAATCATCATTGGATCAATAATAATGTGAAATTAAAAATTCAAAATATTCATTGAAGAACCAGAATATTCTTCAATCCAATGAATTCCTATATGTTATTTGTTCTCTTTATCAAAAAATTGACTATTAAATACCATTAGCTAAAATAGAGGCTGAATTCCCTATATTTTTTAAAATTGATAAGGATGATACATGTTGACCATCTAAATATTATTTGTATCTAATAGATTTGATACATACAGTAGATTGTTGCATAGTGTTCCCAGCCTGAAATTCGGGAAATTACTGCTAAAATTTTAAATTGTGAGCATAATTTTCAGATTATACAATCAAGACAGTGTCTTGTCAATGCTAATGATCCTAAATCTCAACATTTTAATAAGTATTAGTTATGATATTGATAATTGGTTTAACACTATAGCATGTTAAACGTCTCCTATTAATTTAATTGAGAACAAAGTACTTCTCAATTTTGTTTAGGGAATGCTATTACGCATCTTGTCGACATCATAGTTCCCCCTTTTATAGTTGACTTATGATCATAACCTAATTTTTTTCATCTAATTATTTTGATAGTGCAGTATATGTAAATTAATCCACCACAATGCATTGAGATGAAAAGTAAAGAATACTAAGAATAAATAAATAGTTTGAATCCTTACATAATATCTCAAGCCCTAACGGGTGATATTTCATAAAGCGATTTGGTGATTATCAATTTGATTGGACAATTTTCTCAGCATTAGGGGAATTAAAAAGCTGGAAATAATATACAAATGCATCATTATCTAAATTTTCGCAAAAGATAATTCGACCCAGAAGTTTGAAAGATAATTCATTTAGATACATTTACTGATCAAAAATATTAATAATATCTTATACACTAGATTTAAATTCTCCAACTCAAATCAACGTCCTGGAGAACGATTGGTTAATATTATATTTGATAAATTTATGGCATATCTGAAGTGTGATAGTATTCGATTCTAATCTCCAAACGAAATAGAGCAATTAGAAAAGATGACTCTATTAAGGAGACATATACTTTTGATGAGTATTTAGACATAACAAATTATAAAACCCCATAAGTGCTTTACGTACCCAAAATACTGAAAATTGAGATATCTTAATAAATTATCTCATTGTGGGAAAAGAAATAGAATCGAAAAAGAAAAGAAAAAGTTGTCGACAACACTTTTGTACATGATGTATTGCATCATATTATGAATAACGAGGAATCAAAACAAATTCGTTAAACATATTGATCAAAGTAATGATTGACCAAATAAATGACGCGATCAGATTAAAATTGAATTTACTAAAGAAATTTGAAGTTTCTAGATGCGATCCTAATAAAATTGACCTTACCATATAAACCTGAATTTTCTGGATCCACAATCAAAATACCTAAAGGTGTATACTTATGTAAAATGAGAATAGAAAAAGTAAAGTCGTAATATAAA
>CAIGRK010337947.1:0-14523 GCA_903798315.1 Fraxinus greggii | reverse complement strand
AATACACACAAAAAAAAAAAAAACCAATTTTTCAACAATTCATATCAAGATTCAGCTGAGTTGAAATGATTGAACTAAGTCGGCACTGAAATGACGGAATAGCCACGGGTATGGAGGAGGTTGAAGATGATTCGAGGGGTAAATCGGGGAATTCAGGTGGTTGCGGCTGATGAGAGAGACTCTAGGGCAAAAAATTAAGGGGCAGAATGGGAGAGTATTTATAGTTTTCGGGAAACGAAGAAAATGAGTAGACTGGGTTACAAACACAGCAGGTCACCCAACTTTCATTGAAAGTTAATTTTAGTCACTGAACTTATTTTTCATTCTAACGTCGTTACCCTATTTTTGAGTTTGGTCACTAATAGCATTCGATCACGAATTTAAAGTCATTTTCTATGCATAAAAAGAGTTTTTTAGTGGACTTCCTTTGACATTATTTGGGATGGACTGGAAAATAGTACAAATTCAACAATGTAATTTTGTCATAGTAATCGGTTATATAATTATTACATAACAAAACATTTAATGAGTCTCATTAGCATTTATTGTATTCATGTAAGAAAATCCCTATATTGTGTAAGAAAATATGTTAATTTCTCTAATAAATCCTTATTGGTGCATGTTCGAAAATTGTTTACAAATGGTTTAAATTATAAATTATTAAAAATGAGTTCTTGATAAGTGAATTGTACTTTCAGATCCCTCAAAATATATGAATAAAAAGTGAATTGTGTGCTTATAAAAAGTTTATAAACACGATCCAAACATAGAATGAAATATGAATTTGAATTTTAAAAACGTGTGGTTAAAATGATACTTTGCTTAAGGTTTGATGACCATTGACCTGTTATGATTTTTACTAAGTAGTGTCGTCGTGGGGTATATTTCAGTGTGGATGGCGTACGCGTGATCCCTCTGAATACATTTAGCCCACATCGATTTATCCAACTGGGCTACTTTCACCTGCGATAATCCCTTAGTAAGTCCGTAGATGTAGCCATTGGAAATCCACCACGTGTTAGTAAAAAAGTCCGTACTTGAAGTTTCCTTGAGGTTTTAATAATGAAAACAGGATGCGGAATATTGTATCGTTTCCCAGGGTAATGAATGGACTTTAATAACCCCGTAAAAGTGTGTGTTCTGATATATGAGATTCTAGAATGCCTTTGACACACCTTCTATGAGTAATGGATACTTTTTATGAATTTATCCAATACACTGTTTGAAGTACGTAATTAATTACTATTCAGAATTATATTTTTGTTGAAGATTTAAATAGTATGTAACATAAATTTCAAAATATGAATTATTTATTTTATTATTGAGAAGTAATTAAAATAATATTAAGCGTATGTTTGAACCTCTTTTTTATCCAAAATATATTTTGAAATAGTATTTTAAAGAATAATGTGTAATTAAAAAATTATAAATATTTTTGAATTTACGTGTAATATTATTTTATAAAAAAATATATAACTAAAAATAAGATAGAAAAAATTATATTTTGAAATTAAAAATAAGGGCTTAAATATGGCAACACACGTCCAGGATTTGTAAGGGCACACCCTATTACTAAGCATAAAATAATTTTAACTAAAAGCGTGTAACATCTTAAAAATCGTTAGTTCGAGAAGAACAACTCGAAATTCGTTTTCAACTTCCAGTTTCGATCCTTCTCCATAAGCCCCAATTTATCAAATTGTTCTTCCTAATTTCACATATGTAATGAAGTGTAAATCGGTGGCTTGCATATGGTCCACCTCGCCGCCGGTTCACAGAGTCACCGCCGCCGCCGTACTTGATCAGCCGCCGACACTCTATACCGCCGGATCCGATGGCTCCGTCATCTGGTGGAACCTTATTTCCTCCCACGATAAACAGGTAAACCAAATAAAAAATTATAAAGAATTCAACTTTTTTCATCGAAATATATATATTGAATGCTGTATACTTGATTCAGCTTTTTAGTTATGTAAGTTGGTATCTGCGCAATATGCCCCGTGCACATATATTGAATGCTGTATACTTAATTCATTGTACATTGCGCGTTTAATAGTGTCAACATTAGTTAACTAGATGAAGTTTGCGCGTTTAATAGTGTCAACATTAGTTAACTAGATGAAGTTTGCAATTATATATTTTTTTTTTGGGTCCAATTTCGTTTTCTGGAGGTTCGTGTTGTCCGCATGGAGTCACGGGCATTTGATTAATTAATCTCTTACTGATCAGGAAATAAAACCAATTGCTATGTTGTGCGGTCATGCTGCTCCCATAGCTGATCTAGGGATCTGCTTTCCTGCTGCAAGTGCGGGAAATGGAAAGTTAGATTACCCGAGTAATGTGCTATCAAACTCTAACTCAGTTGACTATGGTGCATTAATTAGTGCATGCACTGATGGTGTATTGTGCGTTTGGAGCAGAGCCATGGGACACTGTAGACGTAGAAGAAAACTGCCTCCTTGGGTGGGTAGTCCTTCCATGCTCCAACCATTGCCTGAAAATGGTAGATATGTATGTATAGGCTGCTGTTTTGGTGACTATGAATATCCTGTTGGAGAGTCTGAGACTTCGGTGGACAAAGAATCGCAACAGGGAAAACCAACTAAGTATACAGTTCTAATTGTGGACTCATACACTCTAACAATTGTCCAGACAGTTTTTCATGGGAATTTGTCTATTGGACCTTTGAAGTCTATGACAATAGTTGTGCCCATTGGAGAGATGGAAAAATGGTCAGTGATGATGATTGATTCATTTGGTAAGGTACAATATCTACCTATAATGCAGAAATTTGACTCGAAGGGGGACAACTTGTCTGGCACACTAGAAGATTTGGCTCCTTTGGAATTGATGGATTGTGTAGAGGGGTCAAAAGAAAAGGGACCGCTAGTGACATTTGCAAAACGTGGGCAGGTGATAGCACTTGTATATAGAACATATTGCACGTTCAAGCTGGTGGATGATGGTACAATTTTTGGCAAGATTTCTTTTTTAGATGACCAACTTTGTCTTGAAGACAAGTTGCATGTAACGGGTGGTATGTTTCTAGGAGATGATGAAGCCAATATGAGAGTTAAGTCTTGGAATTCCAATTATGAGTTTATGGAGGAATTTGCTGCGTGGAATGACAGAGGTTCAGCTGTTATATACAGGATATCATACTCATGTAATATGTTCATGTTTGAGCGTCTAGCTGCCATCCCTGCCGCGTTGTATCCTCCCGATTTGAGATTATCCATTTTATTTATTCCTTTCAAGAAGTATCTGCTGCGCATTGAATCAATTTGCTTTTCCAGTGAGGAACCTTCACTCTGGAAACCTCATGTTACTCTCTGGCAATTGCCTCAGCATCATGGTGATTATGGGAAGCTCTGTCCGAAGTGTGAAAAGCTTGGTGAAGGCAGTTTATTTGATGTGTGGGATATGAGTTCCAGTTCATGTGAAATTAAGGGTCCAAACATCAATGCTGGCCAAAACGAAATAAGTGTGAATGATGACATGACCACCTTACGAAGTTCTCTTTCTTCAAGCGACGTAGAGAAAGCATGCACAAGCAATTGGAGATATGGTACTTACCAAGAAGGACAGCCAGTATCATCTTCAATGGTCATATCTGATTCCTACCTTGCACCGTGTGCCATTGTGTATGGCTTCTTCAATGGTGATATTGAAGTGGTACGTTTCAATATGTTTTTCACGAGATTGGATTCAAATGGTGAAAGTCCATCTCAGGAAGCAGATGCATGTGCGCCCAAACAATCTCTCTCAGGGCACACAGGAGCAGTACTATGTTTAGCATCTCATCCTATGATGAGTAGATCCGGGGGATGCAGCCTGAATCATGTTCTATTGTCAGGAAGCATTGATTGCACAGTTCGTCTATGGGATCTTGACACTTGTAATCCTATTATGGTAATGCATCAACATGTAGCTCCAGTACGCCAAATAATTCTTCCCCCCAATCGAACGGCACGCCCATGGAGTGACTGCTTTCTTACTGTTGGCGATGACTCGTCTGTTACCCTTGCTTCACTTGAGACTTTGCGGGTTGAGAGAATGTTTCCTGGACACCCGTCCTATCCTGCAAAAGTCATGTGGGATGGCATAAGAGGATATGTGGCCTGTTTCTGCCCTAAGTCTTTAGAAACATCAGATTCACTTGACATGCTATACATTTGGGATGTAAAGACAGGTGCTAGGGAGCGAGTGCTTCGTGGAGCTGCTGCTCATTCTATGTTTGATCATTTCTGTATGGTTATCAACAAAAATGAACCTTCTGGCATTGTGATGAATGTAAATACTTCAGCTTCCTCTTTACATTTTCCAATAACCGAGGAAACAAAGTTTTCAGAGTCTTATTCAAAATATTCCGGACATGCAAGTTCTTCACAAAACATCTCCCCTGTTACTACAAGCAGAATTGAACCCACTACATCAGCAGCATCTAATGCTAGAAAAGGAACTGCTGCAAAATCAGTTCAACCCACGTTGTCAGTCTTCCAAAGTGCCAAGCACCTAATTAAAAGCTCTTGCCCTTTTCCCGGCATTGCCACTTTGTGTTTTGATCTCACTTCTTTGATGTCTCTTTGTTCAAAGCCTGAGTTGTTCAAAGGTGGCTGTAATAATGGAGAGAAAACTCATTTGAAAGAAGCTGGAACTGATGCACCCAAAGATGATGCCCATATGAGAGATAGTGCTCCTTTGAAGGAACTGGGATATGAGGTGCACAACACCAATAATGTGAGTCGGCAAAGTATTTCTGTTTTAGATCGGACTTCGGTTCCTACAATAGAACATCATGAGTGGGTTCGCTTGCTTGAGGAAGGCCTACTTCAATTTAGCTTGTCATTTTTGCACTTGTGGAATGTGGATCATGAGCTAGACAACTTGTTAGTTACTGAAACGAGGCTAAAGAGACCAGATTCTTTTATTGTGGCTTCTGGGTTGATCGGAGACAGGGGATCTCTGACACTGACATTTCCAGGTTCGACGTCGACTCTTGAGGTACTTTGATCAATTCATTGAGTTTGGCGTTGTTCTTGATTTTTTCAATTTGTATTTGGACATAATATATTATTATCACAGTTATGGAAATCATCACCAGTGTACTCCGCAATGAGATCACTAACTATGGTATCCCTTGCCCAGCACTTGATTAGCTTATCCCACTCCTGTTCATCAGCCAGCAGGTATGATAGTTTTGAACTTTATGAAATTGTATTGAAAATTTTACAGTTCAATTTGAACTTAATTTCCTGTATTGTTCTTATGTTTGAGGTAAATTTGGAATTGGCTGCACAGGTGAATGTATTGAGTAGCTGAGTTCATTCTTTTGCTCAAAAGTTGTCTGGTGGCTTATTATATGGTCTACACAATTTCTTAGGGTTCACATTCACCTTCATAAGGATTGTTTCACACCTTAAAAAAGATCTTTCATAATGAGTTTATTAATATGCTAGACTCAAAAATGCGTTTGAGGCACATGAATACAAGCAAGGTTCTTGCACCTTTTACTTCCAAACTTTAATCCATTTTCATCTAGTAATTGGGGCTATTTATGTAATGCCTATTATCTACAGTGCTTTAGCTGCATTTTATACGAGGAAATTTGCAGAGAAGATCCCAGATATAAAGCCCCCTTTGCTTCAGGTAACACATCGTGTATTTGATTTTGGCTATTCTCTATTTCTCATCTCGTTGATGATCAGCTTTAGTTGGTTCTAACCATTCTTTTCCTGTAAAATCATTAAATTCTGGAAGAATTTGATCGGTGCATTACTGAAATGTCTTGAGATTTACTTTAATCCACTGTTGATTGTTGTCATGATCAGAGAAAAGAAAAGAAAAAATCTTCCTTCTGTATACAATGCCTACATGTATAGTAAATAAATATTTTCTTCTCTATCATTATACGTATTAGCCTCTGCTTGGGAAGAATTTACAAATAGATAGAAATGAGAGGTGGATAACTGGATAGTACTTGTATGTCCATTGGAATGTATGTTTGAAAATAAAGTTCGACTTATAAATGATTTATAAATTCTGCCAAACAGAATACTCAACAAGGTAGTAATTCTGTTTTCTTAATAAAGTTTCCACTAAGCTGTTCTTTCTTTGGGGCCCCCCACAAACAGACACCAATATATGAAACACAAAAAGAGAAAAAAAAATCAATAAAATAACAATAATTACCAAAACTAAAATGACAAATCCAAGTCCAACATAAAACATAACTATGATTGAATAAATATAATAAAATTGCGTTCCAAATATGCGACAGTAAATACAATAATTAATTAATCAAACATACAACATAAATACGAACAAAAAAAATAAGAGAAAAAAAAAAAACCAAACTAAATTTGATTATTTTTCATCTGGCCTTACGCAAAAATGGCCATAAATCTTGAATGCCCAGATGAAGATTACATAGACATGGAATTATGTTCTTCATCATCCTTAAACTTTGTAAATTCTTCCCCAAAATGCAGAGATTTTGAGTTCCAAATGTCTTCCATTTGTAGGGAAAAAGACACTACAAATTCTCCAGCCGATGAACTGTTTTACAAAGGCAAACTCCTTCCTCTCCACCTCCCTCCACGGCTGCAAATGGTGCAAACTCTTCTCCCCACCACCTCCGGCGACGGCGCCATCATCAAAGAGGGTTCCTTCCCATTTATTAGTTCTAGTTCTACAGCACCTTGTACCAACACAAACACCCCATTGGACTCGTGCAACATTTCTCCATCAGAATCATGCAGGGTGAGTTGTGAACTGAACCCTGATGAGTATTTCTTTGAATGGTCCACTGAATTAAGCAGTTGCATAAAGAATAATTACAATCATCATCCAAAAAAAAGTTGGCCTCCAAAAGGCTCAATTTTATTAAGCATTCTATATTGGGTTCAAAGCTCAAGGCCTCAAGGGCGCATTTGAAATCTTTATTCAGTAAATCTGCTCACTCAGAAGCTGAAATCTTATCCAAAAATGAGAACTTTTCAAATAAGTGCTTTAAAGTTGCCAAGAAAAATCCAACAATAGTTTCTATAATCAACAACATAGAGAAAGAAGGGATTGAGGATAGTGTTCATAGAAGATCATTTTCTAGTGCAATCAAACGACATTCTCCAACGAAGTGTTTGTCTTCTTCTTCTTCTTCGAGTTCACCATCATCATCTTCTTCTTCATCTTTTTCATATAATTTTAATAATGTTCATGAGTTGAATTTTCTCAAGAGGAGCAGTTGCGCACCTGAGAACGAGAGTTCTATTGAGGCGGCCATTGCTCATTGCAAGAAATCTCGACAGGTTCCGGATTCAAGAAATGCATCAAGTGATTCTGCATTTTGTACATTTTCTGATTCCAAGATTGCAGATGGTGAGGATCGAGAAAAATCTAGAGTTTTGCGTTAGCAGATCCCTCGTCGTTTGGGTATAGATGAGAAGTACAAGGCACAAGTTGAAGACAACCTCACAATGTAACCTGATTTTACAGTGAGCTCATGGACTTTTTCGTTGTGTATTCGAGCATGTGTAGGTGAAGGAATTGTCACGTTGATGAGTTAGGTACTGGTATTTTCATTTTCATCATTTGAATTTTGTTAATTCTGATGCATTAAAAATGTTTGCAAGAAGGAAAGTTTCAAGAAAGTCCATTTCTTGCTGAAATTTTCAGATTGCTTGTAATTAGATAATTATTTAATCATTTAAAATTCTGGATTATACTGGACACAACTAGGCCAAAGTATTTTGCTGTGTTACCGTATGGACATGTCCTGTTTGTTTGATTATGAATGAAATTCTTGCTTTAGGACTAACCAAAAACAATACCTGGGAAAGTAAAGGGATGAAAAAATCATACTACATGTACAACATTGGTTGACAACAATGGTTGACAACCATGTGTTGTCAAAATCCTAACATGTGATGTAAAAAACAATTTTTTAAAATGGATGGATATGATGATGTCAATAAGATGTTGTCAATCAATGTTGTACACTTTCAGAGATAAAAAGAAGTCAAAAAATTTAAGAAAAAGGGCTTTAATGCACTTCTATGATGGCTGCCTTTTGAGCAAAAGTTACTTTCTACTTGAATGAATAATGCAATTTATGGGTGTGGTGTGCACATCAGCCATTATTTCAAGAAATAGTGTGCACTAGTATTTGAACTAATATGCTAGGATAGATGTAGAAATAGATGCATGCACGTCTTTCTTTATCTTTCCATTTCCGAGTGTCTTCTTAAATAGTTATAATGGCCCATAGGCACGAGATGCAGTGGAAATTCATAGTTATTAATCAGGAAGAAGCGATATTGATCAAATCACCAGCACTCTCCTTTGAACTGGCAAGATGAGAATCATTTTACAGACTTGTAAATGCTAAAACTGTATTTTCTCAAGAACCCTCGGAGATGCTACAATCATAGAACGTAGAGTTTCTATGCTCATCAGGAATCATGGAATCTGTTATGACACAGACCATGATGAATTGATTTTGAAATCTGAAATACTTCAGGTTTATTTACAATCTAACATGGCCATATAGCCATCTCCTATAAACAGAAAAAAGATGAGAATCATACTACGCAGACATCTCGTCTGCTTCTACTCGTAGAGGTATTTTCTAGAGAATCCCAGAAACACTAAAATCACAGAGCATACAGTTTCTTATACTCATCATCAGGAATCTCTGAATCTGTCATCACTGACACGGACCACGATTGTGATCGACTATTTCTTGCTGACTTTCGAAGGCTCCTCAAGTTGGAAGCTTCAATCCTGTGCATGATCACCCAGTAACACAATGTACCCAGTGTCGTAGCCATTATCAAAGTTCCTATAATGGTCACTCCAATGGCCAACGACCTCTCATCTTTTCCCACAATGATGTAGCACAGAGCAAGAAATGCGGCCGATATGAAAGCGCAAGCCAGCCACATTAGCTTGTTAATAACTGCCATCATTTGCTTCTTTGCTTTCCTCTCTACAACTACTACTGAAGTCTGCACTACAACTACTGCTAATGATATAAAGAGTGCAAGAGAGTCAAATATGAAGAAGATTGTAAATTCCATGTTTGGAGCAATATTTGCTTCTCCTAGGGAAAATCCAAGGGGAACATTTCCAGGGTCATCTGCATACTGGCCTGGAAGTGTAAAAATGGCAGCAAATGCAACTGTAGCAATTAGAACCGCAACAACTGTAGTGGAGGTAATTGCATTGTTAAGCCCTTCTGCATGCATTTTGTTAAGCCTTTTGGCTATACCTCGCATTCTTCTTCGAGTTTGTCGTGTGTGAACGAGCTGGTCGTGAACTTCATGTTTTATGTCACTTACTGTTTGTTTTAGTTCTCTGGCTGCAGTTGGTGCTGGTTGTGTTTTTATGGATTTTGCACTCTGAACTCCATATTCTTGAAGAATTGATGCAATCTCTGAATGTCCAGTTTTCTCAGCAGTGTCTATGGCCGTCTCACCAGACTTGTTGACGGCTTCTTTATTCGTCCCTTCATGTTTTACTAGGGTACGAACAATCTGAAACGGTTAAAACGAGGATCAATTCGTAAGAAAGTTACTTTCTCCTGGAATTGTTTCCTTCTGCTCGAAAATTAAATTACTTTAACTAAATATTTCTAAAGAGGAAATTATATACCTGTGTTCGACCCTTTCTCGTTGCTATATGCAATGCAGTATTGCCCTTTCCATCTGCTATTGTAACTAAAGCAGGATCTGATGCAACAAGTGCTTCAATTACTTCAGTACTATGCCCCTTAGCTGCCATATGAAGAGCAGTCTGACCCTTCTTATCATTCCATGTAGCAATGCCTTGTTCTTTGCTTAAAATGGCCTTCACCACCTCAAAATGCCCATTTCTTGCCGAAGAATGCAAAGCTGTTTTCCCATTGTTTCGGGCTATGGTGGCGAGACTGCTGTTTTTCTCTAAGAGGAAATCCACCACCTGAACGTGGCCTTGTGCTGCTGCAGTGTGTAATGCTGTTGTATTTGATTGATCCACCGTCGCCAACAGTTGTGGGATGGCCTCCATGAGGATCTTCAGTACTCCTGCATTTGACCTCGATTTTATTAGAATTGTCGATCAATCTCTAAGTTCATCATGTAGAAATTAACAGAATAGTATGACAGTCAAAAAAAATATTTAAACATAGTCCTCCTTATCACTATTTTCAAGAATCACCAGCTCTCCCTGAATAACATGTTTCGGAATCATTACAGACTTAACAAAGACGTGCCTCAAATTGGAGAGGTCGGTGTTGTGGAAAAAACCTTATCCTGAGCCTGAAAGCAATATGAACCAAATAGAAGCGCGCGCACAAATTCATAGTGGAAGTTTCACTAAAATCGATAAAAAGAGGTTTTACAATGAAGATCTCTAAGTTTCTGTATCTCTTTAAATTTCACCCTAATATCTTTATATTGGAGAAATATACACAATCTCTGAATGCCTAACACGCAGATAAATGAACAGTATAATTAGACTTCAGATTCCAATACGGAAGAGAATACTATAGAAACTCACCCAGTTCTTGCTGCTTGGCAGCTATGTGAAATGCATCAAAACCATTTTTAGCCTTGATTCCAGCAGATCCAAGATCATAAAACTTTATCATCTCCTCCACGAGATCAGTTCGACCACTTTCTGCGGCAACATAAAGCGCGGTTTCGCCTGATTGATTCTGCTTAGACAACAATTCCTCCAACTCTTCATCACCACAATTTGTAATGATCTCCACAACTCCTTGTAAATTCCCTGATCTTACTGCTGAATGAAGTGCAGTATCATCTCTTTTACCTGTTAACTGCTTCTTTATATGCTTCCTTGCTGGAACTTCCATCAGATTACTTTTTCAAAAGTATCCCAGATCAAATTTTAGTTATGACAGAATAATTGATTATTGAATTATGTAAAATTCTTCCACTGCTGTAAAATGGATTCATTTGGGACTTTCAGTAAGTTATAAGTCAGCATTTAGCAATCTTGATTTTCGCCACGACCTGAAAATTCCAACCTACAAAACAAAAAGTCAAACTCTATATGAATATGATTATAATTGTAGACATCAAAAATCGCCAGAAGCGGCCAATTTGCGTTGAGAATCTTCAAATTCTACTTATGCCAGAGTGTTCCTGGTGAAAACAATTCCCTTAAGAAGAAAACAGAAGGCAACACAAAATTAACAGAAGATCATTTACCTTTGCTTCAAAGAACAGAGCTTCCCATTAGGTAAAAACTACGGAAATTCATGCACTAAATTGAGAGATGAAAAGCTGTTTTGTTGAAGCTGCTACATTTGCTGCGGACAGAAAATAATCAACAATCATTTATAAATGACATGACAAAAAAAAGGTGAAACGCAGTGTTGAAAATGGATAGGCCACAAAAGCTAAGACATGGTTAATAATCACTTATTTCTGGCCACAAAAGTTAAGACATGGGTTAATAATCACTTATTTTTGGATTTCGAGGCTTACAGATAAGTCTTGCTTTATTAAATCAACCATAGAATAAGCAAAAACAATCTGTCAAGATTCCCACACCATTTAGGATATTAACAATGATAAGTTAATCGAGTGGCATGTGACTAAGTCGCTGCTAATCATGTTGAATTTTTTTTTTTTCATGCGTGAGAATGAAAACGAGCCAATAGTTCACTTCAATAATGTAAATCACTTCATTTAAAAGTTCAATAAAAATATAATTTATAATATGTTGTTCACGTGCAAACTAAATTCATAGCAATCGAGACCAGGAGCGCACACAGGGCCTAGTTTTCTATCACCATTTTCGAAGTCATTATGGAATGTCAAACGAAATCGAAATATTGCATTCTTAATACCATTTCGAAATTCTCACGGCCTAGTTTTCTACGTAGTTAATGGCGATAAAATTACTAGCCGTAGCAAATGCTAAGGCTTGTCAAAGTAGGACATTCCAAACTAGTATTTCGAGAATTTCAATAACATGCTAACTTTAAAAAAAAAATCAATGATCATACACTAGTCGAATCCACAAATCGCATATGTTATCTCGAAACTCATTTCGAGAACTATATCATACACACATCGAATGATCCAATAGATATTAAAAATAGCTAAAGATACTCCAAACGTATGTCTTAAAAAGAGGGGTCTAATAGATATTAAAAATAGCTAAAGATACGCCAAACGTATGTATTAAAAAGAAGGGTCTAACTCGTCTTTTCTTTAAAAATATTCTATTATTATTATTTGTGCTATACAAATTTCTCAATATAATTCAAATTATTTTATTAGAAAATTTTCATGGGATAAGACATCAAAAATTTTAAAATTTTACATCCGAAAAAGTCATACTTCAATGTAAATTTTTGGATGTAAAATTAAATGAGGTATATTTTTTTAATGAATTTTTGAATGCAAATTTTTGCACAATTTTTTTACAAATTTGATTGTACTCCACCAACTCAAAAGGTTTGCATATGACAATTGGAGAATTGTTAAAAATAAGATAATGGAAGGTGGGAATGGGATCAGTGAAAAAGATAAGAAAAAGTTTGTTGACTTGAAAAGCTAAGCAACTGTAAGTCAAGCCCGTCGTCTTTCGAGGGCCCTCGTGGGGTCCATCATTATTGCATTATTAATGAGGTAAGTTGGGGATGAGATCCTCAAACTTTCATGTGGTGTAATTATAGGTATTAAATTTTAAAAATGAAGTCTTTAGTCTCTAATCTATTTAAATTGATGAATTTGGGGTCCATTGTTGATTGAAATTATCAATAAAGATGTTAAAATTGTAAAAGACTTTCACGTAATTCATAACTAGATGACAAAGTAGTCATACCACTTAACATTTTTTATTCGATTAAACTTTAAAGTTACATGCAATTTGAACGTTCAAATTGATAATTTTCACCATGTGGGGACTCGATTTTGAAATTTTAAATATGTTGAGTATTCAAAACCTCATTTTTCGAGGTTGAAGATCTCTATAATCACATGGGAAAAATTATAGTGGACATCACCAAATTATATGTATCCTTGCATATTGGTCTCAACTTTTATTTCGTAGTATTCGAATTTTCGAACTTCTAACTTTATAGCATAGTGTATAATTGACAGTTTTCACTTTTAGACGTCAAAATGCACGTGAATCCGTGCTGCTCACTTTTTCCTTCGGTTCAGAATTTTGTTAGCTTACTTGCTTACCATCTATGCAACTAGAATTATTCTTTTATGTCAATTCTGAGACACTACAAACATAAAACATTGAAAACTTAATAGATATAAAGAAATAAAAATTAGACTCATGCACATGAACTTAATAATAAATATGGGAGCTGTATTGCAATTTTTCAGTTTTTGATACTAACTTTGTTGTGTAGTACGAATGTAGGATGAGTCACGACGAAGACAGTTATTGTTTATTTTTGAAGGGTTAAATCTAAAAATTTTGTACGACAATTGACAAATGAATGGGACTGCTTCCTACTCCAACCGGCCAATTCTATTCCATTAATTGGATATCAATTTTCAACATGTTTGGCACATATTTTTACAAGCAAAAAAATGATTTTTTTGAACAATTTATGATATATATTTTTAGAATTGTAGGTTCCATAAAATGTACGATTACAAATGATTTTAAAAAATTGTACCAAACCAGCACATGACTGAAAAATCGGCCAGCTATTTAATTTCAAATTTAAGTTTAAAATATTAGAACTGGGATCCCTAATCTTTTATCTGATGTGGACATATGTCCTCGACGATAAAAAAATGTAATTATGTGTCGTGTGTGGATAAAAATAAAATTCGATCAACTTATAAACAATTATAAGCTTATTATGAGAATACCCTTTTGCTTAGACCACATAACAATTATATTCTTCTCAATCCATGTTTAGTTTAGCTAAAAATATTAATAAAAATTAATTCAAAGTCAATAAATATTTTTAATCTTACATTTTATTGAATCTATAACTTTATCAACCTTTCAATTACGCATTTCATCAATTTTTTTATTAAAATATACTAAATTTTTTAATTTTTAATAACACCAAAGGACTTTATGTACTTTTCCAATACAAGATGTCACTTTCTTTGTAATCACTATAAAATAAAAGAGGCAATACAAAGGCGGACACGTGTCGGCATTTTCTATCGTCGTCAAAATTCATTTTATTTTATTTTTTTGGCCGTCTCCCCTCCTGCTTTCTCCATTTCCTGACACCCATTCCTCTTTCTCCATTTTTCCACTCAACCAACCATACTTCTTTCCACTCAACTCATATCTAGTTTCTCATTTCTTCTTCGTGATTGAGAAAGAGATTGCAGATTGAAATTTCGGCTCTTCTGGAAGAAACTAAGGTGACATTTTCTGAAATCACATTCTCCGGATTATTGCCTCAAGTAATGTGCATTATTATCATCATCTGATTTCTTCTTTCTTCTTCTTCTTCTTCTTTTTCTCCTGATTGAGAAAGGGATTGCATATTGAAACTTTGCCTGAGAAGAAAGTGGAAGAAAC
>CAIGRK010337903.1:0-11945 GCA_903798315.1 Fraxinus greggii | reverse complement strand
TAATTATAATTCCCAATAAAATAATTTTTAGGCAAATCAATTCCTTGTAAAATATTTTATTTTCACCCATTTTGCACCTTTACAATCAAATGGACAGTAAGTTCATTAATCCAATACCTGAAAAAGTTGGGTTGGAGCCATGGGTACCGAAGTTTGATTGAGGGATTTCAACAACCACATCCCAACTTTTTATGACAAAATTTGAGCGGATTATTCAAGCTCATTAGCCCAATTCCTAAAATACCCACCCGTACTCTAAAATTTACAGGAAAAATGAAATAAAATAAAAACAAGGCAGGAAAAATCTCCATCATGTAATTTTGCACAATGAATGCACTGTTACGTACTAATTACCGAAAATGCAGTGCCTGTTATGCTTATAAACAAGTCAAAAAGGCAAATTAAAATGTATTAAATTCAATAATAGAAAGAAATATTCACTAGGGATAAAGTGACGAGAGTATAATCGACACAATCCACTAGAGAATTGTCTTTTTTCAATGTTTTTCAAATTATTATTCATTCATTCAACTCGATGGAGTTTAAATAATGAATTTATAATCGATTTAACTTATAAATAAATAGAAACGAGTGATAGATAAATTTATACTCCTTTCGTCCTATTTGTGTGGACTGGCTTTATTTTTCACACGAATTCAGAAATCATATTTAATATTATTGAAAAAATAATTTTTCTCAAAAACTTTCCTAGTTTACTCTTATTTACGTATCAACAACTAATAATAAATTGATTATAATTAGACCAATTGAATAATGATATATTAGTAAACGAACAAAATAAAATATTCTTAATAAAGAAACATGATTATATAATTAAGATAAGAAAATAAGGAAAGTCAACCTATATAAATTGGATGGAAATAGTTGTATTTATTTATCATTCTAACTGTCAACGATGATCTCCTATTTTCAGTGGATATGATAAAAAAATTTCACTTTTCATATGATGAGAGAACCTTACTCATGAACCGGAGATCAATTTCCTTTCATGTTTATAGCTAAAAAACTAATTTGATTGTTTATAAAAGTCAGCCAAATATAATCTTTATTTCTTTGAGTAATGCGAAGTTTATTAACAACTTTTGACTTTGCAACCAATGCCACTATATTTATTTTATATAATAGTTATCATGAGACGTGGGTGAGTAGCAAAATTTGTCGCATTATTCTCCGAGATGGTAATAAGATAATCACCTCCGAGGTGGAAATAAAATTAGATTTTTTTTTAAATTTTGATAAAAATCAATTAAATATATGCTTAAAAAGTTGTGGATCACATAAAATATGTGATTAAAATTAATTGTTGACTTTAACGATTTGGACCAGATAGGGACTGAATATGATCTAAGAGTAATAAGAGCTCGTTTGATCCCATTATTCCACATTATAATGAGAGAAATAATAATTTTTTTGGAGAATGTATAGTCAAAAAATGAAAAAAATTTAAGTTTACGTATAATATAATTTTATTAAAAATATGTAGTTAACATGAAGAGAAAAAAAAAATGAATTATAATTTATCCCATATTTGACAACCATTATACAGAGAAATTGAAAAAAAAAATGATATTTTGAAAAAAATTTATATTAAAATATAGGAAATTTTTTTGAGCTTACGTATAGAATATTTGTTTGTATGTGTTATTAAAAATAAGTATAAGGGTGTGTTTAGCCCACAATATTTTGGAAGAATGTATTTTGAAAACGTAAATTAATGGAGAATGTGTGGTTGAAAAAGAAGAAAAATTCATTGATATGAAATGGTTGAAAAAGAAGAAAATTTATTGATATGATGAAAAATATTATTTTATTGTAGAATATATGATTGAAAATGAGTAAAAAAATGAGAGTGAAAATTTTAATGCGTATCAAACCGTGCTAAGAAATAAAGAATTTTATTTTAATGTGACAGTGACTTAACGTGTGCCAAACTTCATCTTTATATTAATATGATTGTGATAATATTTTTTATATAAGATGTGACGCATTAAAGAAATCACCAAATGTCATTTCTAAATCGTACCACATCACAACTTTAACTTCATAAGGTTTATGTTGTGAACACGTCTTTGATAGAACACGTCTTAAGTGGGTCCTAGCCTAATTATGATAGATAAAATTGCAGCGGGGTCGCAATCTTTTCAAAAAAGTATAAATGAGTCTCAAACTTTTTTATATTCTTTGGCACAAGCATCCAAGCACATTGGGCTTCCGTTTGACACCCGTTTTTCTATTTTTTGAACAGGAAATTGCATTTTGTGCGGGCCACAGTGTCCTCGATAATGTTATACTCATTTCACATGAGTCTTTCCAGCAGGTTGTTTGGGTAAAAAGCTGGTGGCATTATTTATGAAATCCCAAGAATGCCCTTCAATTTTGCCTTTGATATTTGTGGTAGGTGTCAGCACGTGATAATCAGCATGGTTGGAATTGTGGATGCATTGACTAGTGTTGAAAAATCATACAATTGATTATGCAATAGAAATAACACGTTTCATTAGTGCAAAGTTTATTTTTTTGAAAATTCAACTAATTGAAGGATTACACCGAGAAATATTTCCATTCATAAAAAGATCGTGAAGCTCCAACTCCAAATTATTTCTAGAAATTTAGCATTTGAAGAGTAAAAAGTAGTTAATGACGGCTTCTTCCATAAGCACTAACGTAACGTCGTGCCATGTAATCACGTAGTTGCTGCCGCGGCATGTCCTCTTCAACTATTGCATCGAGCTCGATGTCAATCTCGTCTTCTTCATCTCGTAGATCTATCTCGACGTCTTCGCCATCAACTTCTTTGGCTCTACAAAAAGCCTCATCCAGCCGACATTTTCTCCTCAAGAAGTTATGTATTCCCATTGTAGCAACGATCACAGCTGTTTGCGCTCTCATACTGTAAGCAGGCATTCGATCAATGATCTTTCACCTTTGTTTCCAAACACCGAAGGCACGCTCAATAACGTTACGACATGAAGAGTGATGAAAATTAAACCGCTCCCATGCATTTTGAAACTGACGGCGTTGTCCGTCCCCTAAATGACAGAATTCTTGAAAATGATATCAAATATTAGAGCCCTTATATGGAGCCATATAACCAGGCCTATGTGCGAACCCGGAGTCAATCAGGTAATATTTCCCATTCGCTGGTTCTGGGAAATTGATTTTCGGACTATGTACAGCTCTAGCCAATATGCTACTGTCGTGAGTGTTCCCTGTGGTTCTCGGCAGCACGAACGTAAAACAAAGATTAAAATCACATGCGGCCAGTACATTCTGTGTCGGTATCCCCTTACTTCCAATGTAATTCTCTCTTATATGTCATGACAGCACAACTCTCACATGCGTTCCATCGATTGCACCAATGCAATCCTGTGATTTTTTGAGCATATGAATACACTTCGTTTCATTAACACTATGAATGTTTAACCGTCTGTTACGTAAGAACCTTTACCTGGAATATGGGATACCGTTCCACATGTGGATGATGGTGAGCTGCGCCTTCGTTGTACCTCGAATTTGGTTTAATCATGTCCGCTGTGAACGCCACGCAAGCACGCAGAATTGTCTTGAAATAATGACAGATCGTCTGCAACGAATGATTGAACAGTGTTTGCACTTGGCGATAACCTTTGTTGTGTGCTAGTATATACAAAAAATATTCCTACTTGTTCGTATACGTCAATGTTCACGCTGCTGGAAATGTTGTACTAATCACGAAGGATGTGAGTAAAGTACAAAAACATCTGAGGATACATTCTAAATTCCTGACAACACATTTGTGGATAAACATGTATATTTTGTAGCACAAAAATGTGGCCACATCGCGATGTCGGGAATAAATATCGATGTGCTCTATTTGGTGCCAAGTAATCGCGAACAATGCGCTCGGCTATTCTGCAATATTGGAACCACGTGTTTATGTCATTCTCTAGCTGCTGCATCAAATCTTCATTAGAACCGGATGAGGAATCAGACATCGATTAGGTTGCAATCTATTTCTGAAGATGACTGCTCATCGAAATTGTTCGACATCTCTTCGAACTACTTTACGTGGTGTAGCGAACACAAACGTTGGTTTCAAACTTTTTCCCCAATTTCATGCCTAACGGAGAGGTTTGGACGATTCAAGAGTGTTTGCTAGGACTGAAGAATGTTTGATAGGATTACATTGTATGTAGAGTGATGTGACTTGTGTTTGCTTTTGGTACTTATAACTCAAAAGGGGAGTGATATCATGAAGGAAAGAAGATGTTGCAGTGTCAATCAAATGTTCTTTTTGAAATCTCTTCTCATATCAAGTTGCATGTGAATGAAATCAAAATGCAGGGGATATATTCCCTACAATATGTATATTCCCTGCAATATCTATGCTGGTTTATGAATTAGCCACTTATAATCATAGACATTTGAAAATTTATACTGCCTTGATATATGGGATATTGCAATGTACGTTTCCAACCAATATTTTTGAGTAAATATTCCCCTGAAAATAAATTTCTGTACGGCAATATAAATGAACGTCAACGTCATGAAAAAGAATAAGGAAATAACGTCACGTACATATTACAACCTAGCAAAACCCGTACGAGTAAAGGAAAAATCACACAAATGTCCACTACACATTAAAGACGCACAAATAAAGGGAAAACAAATGCAACGCTCATCATCACAACAACGGCGTTCTCACACCTTACGCGGTAGCGACATCTTGTCCCTCTCGAAGCAGTACTCCATGAACTTAAACCGCAAGTAAAGTGTCTTGGCAGCAGAGTACGAGTTTCGATTTTCTTTCTCCCTTAAAAACCACAGTTCAAAGAGGTGGAGCTCGTCACCTCCCTGTACATGTCCAGAGGATAGAAGTTTCTCGACGCACTCGCCGACTGACATTACACCCTTCTGATACGATCTCGCGATGGAGGCAAGATCCGTTCTAACACTTACCATTTGCTCAAAGCTGTAAGGGAAAAAATGGGTTCAAGAGTTACGTGACAATTGGACGGAAGAGAAATAGAAGGAGCAAAAACGACGATTTCGTGCACGGTAATTGTAAGAAGACCTGCACACAGTCATTCAGTCGAGAAAATAATTTGGAAAATATCTTACCGTGTCGTCGAGGTAACAGTTGCACTGGGACCCGTCGTTCTCCATATAAGGCAACGACTGTTTGAAGAGAAAATTGATTATCGGGCTGGCGGAGCTTTAGTTGGGGGTTCAGCTACAACTTTTGATTTTCCGTCAACGAAGGCGTTGGGCATTGGGCGGATGGTGGTGAGTTTTTCCAGTGTATATTTTCAGTGTATCGCACCGATATTACACTTTCCAGCAGTGGCGCCTTCTTCCTTTGAGTGGTGCCTTTCCTCCTGTAGGGTAAAGTGGTAGAGGGGTGTTGTGTAATGTTGCAAATTGATTTGAGGGCAAAATCGGTAGTGTAATGCAACGGTCAAATGAAATGAATCTGTGCTCTGACACAATGAATTGAATTCTTTTGTTTTTTTCCCCACAAATGCACCGTTGTAAAATGACTTTTCCCCCAAAGAATAAGATTCAAACGGAAGCTGGGTAATAAGTAGCACAAGGACTTTCGATCTGTAAAAGTTTTTTGTAACTTTGTACTACATATTCTCTAAAAAGAAATGGTTTTTTATAAAATATATTCTAAAAAAATGGGGTTCAAACATGGACTATGTTTTAAATTATTAATTTGTTACAAGAAATAGCTTTTTTAGCACATTATTGTTTACAATAAAAGTATTCTCTAATAAATAGTTTAAAATTGAATGTTGATATATTTATGTATCGAAAAAGAGATTAAAAAAATTAAATCTATTTAGCCCCTGTTTGGTTAGGATAAAAATTAAATTTTTAATAAATTTTGATAAAAGTTGATGAATTATATAGTTGAAATACAGATTTTGGGTGGTTTAAAAATCACCCAAAAACGGTGTAGTGTAATTTTGTGAGTTTTTTCACAACCCACCAAATTGACGATTTTTTACCGTATTTTATTCTCTTCTAATTTCAGCTTCATAAAATACTTATTTTCAAAAAGGGATACATTAATCATTTTAAAATTCAAGCAGACGGTTCGTCACGAGGATGCTACACTCACTAATATTTAAAAGATTGGGGACTTGAGTATCACAAATTATAGGTTGGGTGATACATCACATTCATTTGATGTAAGGGACCCAACTGAAATTTACTCATTTTTTAAGTACAAAGTGGTTCTCCACCCGTCCCAGTTTGTCTGTGTATATGTCCCTTGCATATATAGCGCTTGTTTGTCCCTTTAATATTTTAATATATTTTTTCCTTTTCTTTTTAACTACATATCTTTTAATAAAATAATTATTTGTAAATTAATTTTTTTTAACCATGTATTCTTGGAAAAATTACTATTTTAAAATATATTGTATTCCAAATCTCATTAAAAGGGGACTAAACAGAAGCATAGCGGTGTTTGAGCCACATTATTTTTAAAAAAATGTATTTTGGAATAATAGATTGATGGAGAATTTGGGATTGAAAAAGAAGGAAAAGTTATTGATGAAAAATATTATTTTATTGATAAATGTGTGGTTGAAAATGAGTAGAAAAATGAGAATGAAAAATTTAATGTGTATCAAACATGGGATTAATGAACTTGTTAATTGAGCAATTAAACCATTTCATGAAAAAAAATTTGATATTTTTACTGACATCCTTTTACACAGTGGTGAGACCCAAGAGGAATCGGTATGTATTAAAAAAGAAAAAAATTCCCCTCTATTGTGAGGGACTATCAAGGGGGTGTCAAAGCAGCATTCTTTTTGCAATTATAAACCATTTTACCAAAAAACATTTGACACTTTTACATTGTGGCGGGACACGCGGCTGTAAGGAGGGTGTCAAATCCTCCCTGGCAGCCCAACATTGTTCTTTAATTGAGTTCATTTTCAACTCCTAAGCACACTTTCCTTCCCTCTGACTTAGCAGTAATGCTGAAAGGTAAGCCCTCACCACACCACATCCACCATGGTTTGTCCTCTTTCTTTCTCCTTGCATGCTAATCCCATTTGGATCTCGTTTAGATGGCATCGTTAAGGTCATTTTGGCACACATCCTGGCTGCAGCCTCCTTCGGAATTATCTCGGCCGGGGTTATGCATTACAGCCACCGGAAGTCTAAATCCAAGTCAAAAGAGAACAGTCTTGCTCCGTATTTGGATCGAACCGAGTCGGGTCGTGTTGGGAAAATAGAAAGATTTTCGCATTATGTTGGTAAGTTTCTTCGACCATTTTTTGTCAAGAAAAAAGAGTAGAAGTTTTACAAGGAAACATTTTATGCAGCAAGGCAGCTGGGATTTAAGGATGAAAGTGAATGTCCAGAGGTGATGGAATTGGCTTATGAATACTTGAAAAGATCTAAAGGATGTGATGATAAAATGTATGAATATTTGGCGAAAGAAGCAAATGCTGAAGAACTTTATGTGAAATTGATGGAGGAATTTGAGAGATGCATCCTTGGATATTTTGCCTTTCATTGGAGTCAAGCTCCTCTCATGATAACTCAGGTACTTGTTCTCATCACTTACATCCCTCTCAAAATACATGGAAATCGATGAGGGATACTTGGCTCCTATTCGAATTAGATAAAATTGAAAAGTTGTAAATGTTATAAAATGTATAATTAAAAATGAATTTGATAAACAAAAGTTATTAAGAATGGGGCCAAAGAGGGACAATTGTTATTTGAAAATGTATGGTTAAAAAATTGGTAAAAATTTTACTGTAGGAGGTTAAATGCCCTTTGAAAGTGTGAACTCTGATGGGATAATCTGTTCCTTGTTCAATTTTATATTTTGCAGGTATTAAGTGTGAACTCTGATCAGAAAAAACTCAAGGATTTAGTAATGGCAGCTACAAGGTGAGTATTGTAAATGGGCCATTATTAATTTAGTAGTGGAAAAGTATGGGTATACTATACCAGATGTGACACAAATTATTTGGAATTAATCCTTCCAGCTTGGAGATGGGGACATAACATTATCTTATGAATAATTGCTTCTACAAAAAGAATAAATGAGAAATAAATAATTTATTTTAAAGTGTTACTCACTTATGCTAATGATCACTCAAGTTATTTTTGTATAGTAATAATCATACAAGTTTTTAATAATTATTTTAACGGACATATTGAAGTTAACCGAGGGGATGTCTGATTCTATTTTTTTCAAAATATGTTTTTGTCTCTCTTCTTTTCGACACACATTCTTCATTAGAATAATATTATATGTAAATAAAAAAACATTCTTTCTTTTTTAACCACATATTCTCCATAAATCTACTATTCCAAAATACATTATTAAAATATAACGTGGCTCAAATACCTCCTAAATTGAATGAAACATTATTTATCAAAAATCAAGTTCAAAACTTATTTATAGAAAAATTAGATCATAATTCAACATTTTAATAATTAACATTGCACACGACCTCTGTAGCACGGACACTTCAATTAGGGTAGCGTGACATGTAGGACACGAGTCGATACCGACACTTCTCGAACACTCCACCGTAATCATTTTTCTTTTTATATTAGAAATATTATGTATTGTTAATTCAAAGTTATTAGCAAGTAACAAATAAGTACTCGTGTTTAAAAGATTTCAACAAGAAAAATTAATAACGAGTATAAAACTAAATTTTACTATATAAATGAAGAATTTTTAAGAATTTAATCAACGTGTCGATAACGTAACGTGTCGGTACTTTTTTTAAAAATCGTATGTCGGCGTATTCGACACATATCGTGTCGGATACATGTGTCCGTGTCGGTGCATCATAGCACACGACCTAATCTTTTTAAAAGCATACCGACATAATCGTATAATAATACAAACTCATACAACAATAATACAAACTGACGTTGTAGAATGAATCTTTTTTATGATATAAAACGACATATTATTCTATTAAATTGTGAATTTAGGAACAGTAAAGTCACGGGGTTCCTAAATTTGCTTTCGGTTCTAGTTCTCCATCTAAGTTACATGACAGTCCACAACGGTACCACCAAGAGTCTTCTTCAAGTGCATAATGGTCCTATGATTCTTGAAAGGGATATTATGTATCTTGAAAATAATTTTTGGACCAATACCATGCTCTCTCCAAAAACCATATTTATTTTGTAGATTTCCCACATCTGTTCTCTACACGCTATTCCTTTAGGGGTTATGAGTATTTGCAAGTAATTCTAAGGCTCTGTGTAGGTCTTCCAATATAGAGTTGTCACAAAGACTATTGAAAATAATCATCATTATACAAATTTGGGGGAATGACTTGACTTAAATTTTTGGGTTTCCTAATGTTTTCCATATAAGCATCAATGTCTTCTTGAATTCTTGTGGCATAATAGAGGGAACGTTCTTCCCATGGAGCATCATCCTCTGTGTCTAGCAAAATTTATGGAGGAATTTTCGAGTTGATTTCTGCTTAACGTGTGAAAAGTGGGAATATGCTTCTGATTTAGTGAAATACCTTGCCTTTAGAATAAAAGGAAGTCCTCAAAATTTTAAATAGCAGAGAATATATTTTGAACACCCGTGGTGTATAAAATCATTCGAGAAATTTGCGTGCATATTGGTGACTGTCTAAGATGATGGTGGGCTGTTGAATGCAGATAACTAGTACAACACTTTATTCACCTGAAAATTTATGGCAATTGATAATTTTTTGGCAAATACTATAAAAAAAAAGTATCGGTTCTTTTGAAAAGGTAGAGGGAGATTGGTCAGCTTCGATGTGAAACAAGTTAAAGAAAGGATAATCAGGTGAAACCTTGATCCTCCTAGAGTCTGAACTTCATTTTTTCTAAAAACAAGGGATTGATATTTAAGTATCGAGTTAGTTGTTTTAGATTGAAGGGTTTTGGAGTGTTCTGGAGGAAGGTTGTAGATATGTTGACTGTTGGTGAAATCTAATCAAAATATCAAAAATTATCTTCAATATAGTGAAGATCTCTTTTAAGGGTCATATGGCCCTTATGCACTTGAAGAAGACCCTTGGTGGTACCATCATGGATTGCCATGTGACTCAGATGGAGAACCAACACTGAAAGCAAATCTAGGACCCTCGTAACTTTATTGTTCTTAAATTCCCTCTTTAATATAGTAATATGTTGTTTTGTAATAAAGAAGATTTTTTCTACAGTGTCATTTTGTATTATTACTGTACGAATATGTATTATTGTACTATCGTGCCAATATGCTTTTTAAAAAGATTAGGTTTTGTGTACCTCGGACGTGTATATTTAAATTATTGGTGTACTAAGTCTATCACTTTGTAAAAAAAAACGAATTCATAGTTTTTGAACAAGTCAAGTCTCATACTCTTTGTGGACACATTGGATGTAAATTATTGAAGGACAAGGAAGATTTCTTTCCTTTAAAAGGACTCTTCCTCCTCCTTGTTAGATTATCGTAAATCAAAAATAAAAAACCTTCTTCAATATGCTCACTCTGAACTTCTAATCTACCACTTTCTTTCCTCAAAGCTACTAAAATAAGATTAATACAACGGAATAAGGGTTTAGATCATAGCAGAACTGATTCAGTATGCTCTGTAGTTGCCTTTGTAAAGGATCTACTGCATTAGAAAGATCACCTCGTTAAACAAAAGATCCAACCTGGGTGAAACATCATCGTAAGAGTCTAGGTCCTATATTTTGCCCGTGATGGCTTATGTGTGAGCCTCGGCCAATTATGGTTGCATATTTCGTAGGATTTATAGCTTATAAATAGTATACTTAACAAGCACATGATTACATTTCAATTATTATTTACAAGATGAAAAACTGAGTTCACTTTACTAATCTTTATACGTCAAGAGGCACTGCTAGTCACATTTCTGTATAAAAAAACTTTATTACATATTCTATTTCTTTTTCAACTCTCTATATTATCTTCCAATATGACAATTCTGAATTCAAATTGAATAATTTGGTCACTGGATTTTAACCTCTTTTAAATTAATAATCAATTTTAGGATTTCTTTCCACATTCATAAAACTTTTGTTTGGTATTGATCACTGAAGCCAAATCGCAAGGAAACCATTTCAACTATAAACTGTTATAAAATCACCAAAGCCACTCTATAGATTTTACCAGAGATTGAATTTTATGTTCCGTGAACACTCGCGAGATTTCTGGGGAAGATGATCATTTCCTTTTTCCTATTTTTGGTTAATTGAGATGCATTTGAATTACAGGAAACAGAGATTCGAGAAAATAAGCAAGGACCTGAAACTGACAAGGATGTTCTCTACACTGGTGGAGGAGATGAAAGCCATTGGCACCACATCAAATGAAAAATTAAATCAATCGGAGGTGATGGTGCCAGTTGCTCACAGTGAAAGAAGTCCGCTGCTCCTCCTTATGGGTGGTGGAATGGGTGCTGGCAAGAGCACCGTCCTCAGAGACATTATGAAAGAGTAATTATTAACAACCCCTTTTAATTCTGTTAACTGTTAGAGAAACGGGATTTTGGATATTGATAATTTTGTGGAATTAATTTGATTTGAGTTTGGACAACTGATGTTACTACTAGAGAAGTGGGATTTTATAGATCAATCATCTTATGGAATTAATTGATTTGTTTTAGTGCTTTTTGGATAACTGATCTATACAAATTTTATCGCAAAATGGAATAGTTAAAAGTGTTTGTAATATTGTCCCAATGAAGACTATTGTGTTATTAAGACAAAAGCAAAATTGAAGCTAGTATCGATAATTTGAAATGAATGTGCGATTCGGCAGATCATTCTGGGCAGGAGCCGCAGCGAATGCAGTGTTAGTGGAGGCAGATGCGTTCAAAGAGATGGATGTCATCTATAGAGCTCTTAGCTCCAGGGGCCATCACCAAGACATGCTTCAAACTGCTGAATTGGTA
>CAIGRK010337868.1:0-20511 GCA_903798315.1 Fraxinus greggii | reverse complement strand
AGCCAAGTAAATCTGATAGTATTCTACTACAGAAGGTTCAAATCCATAAGGTATCTATCCGGATGCGATAACATTTCACCTAATCTCTCTATAAGAGCTGCATAGTCTATTACATTAATTTCTATTCACTTGGGATTGTTGGGAAAAATTGGGTTTTATTAGTTGTTTTGACCAATTATTTTAGTGGGTCCCGTGTTCTACTCAATGAGTAGATTAATCTAATATATTTATTTTCTCATAACCAATTTAGGGCAAATTACAAATTAAGGCCAAAAGAAGACCACTCGAAGTTGAAATAAATTGGAATAAAAATTGGTGGGAAATTGAAAAAATGCCAATTTCACATAGGAAGGCTAGAAGAGTATAAACTATTTTATATTACTCAAGTTTGGAACTTGAGTTTGCGGCCCAAAGGGTACCAATAACCTTTGAAGGGGAAATAATTTACATGTTGTAGGTTAAGCCAAAGCCCACACATGCGAGTTGTCGCTGCCGATCCGACCCGCCGGCTCGGCACGGGCCACGGGTCGTGGGCTTGAGCCAAGTTGATATTTATTTTTTGGTAAAATAATATTTGAATTATGTTATTTTTCCCCAAAATTTTTGTGCGCAATACGTGTTTTCTTTTAGAAGACGGCGGTTGACAGTTGACAGTTAAACCAGATGTCCAAACGGTTTGTGTATGTTGAAGACACAACTTTCTGACCATTATATCTCTGTATATAACTTTTCAACTTCTATATAAAGGCCCTCATACCCCGGTTTACATTCATTCTAAAAAAATTAAAATTGATTTTGGTCTTCTTTCAAAAGTATTCATTCGTCTCTGCATTAGTCATATTTTGCAATTCAGCCTCGAAAGTTATTTTCGTGCATTTTAATCCTCAAACTTTTAGAAAGATCAAAACGTGAGTAGGTTCATCGGGTCTTATAATTTGGAGTGCTACTATTATAAGTCGAGATCGTTGTATCTTGGGAGGTGAGTGCTGAAATATCGACAGCACCAGCGCAGAGCATTATCGTCTTAAGGAGAAAGAGACGAACTCTTACCTTGACCATTAACATTTTATATCATTCATTTTTTGCATGACGTTATTCTGTCCAAATCAATTCACGGTAATATCATTATTTGCCAACTAGAACCCGATTCGCGCGTTTGCCGATTTGGGTTAAGATTTGAATACGATGTTTTTGAGTCCAACCTATTACCGATAATATTTTTATATAAATATAACCGTAATTGTATATATTAACATAGCGTTGAACAAAATAAGTGATATTTTTTTAGCAATTATTGAGACTGTTATCAAATAAAAATACAATTGTACTTATATTATGTATTGGCATATCATTAGAACGCAATCTTGTATCTCCATATACGATAGTTTATACTTATCGTTAAAGCGTCTCTAATGTAATCTTGAATTGCTTAAAATTTGTGCCACGTAAATTAAAATGACTGTGATTAAAAAATCAATCTTCAATTCGACTGGGACTACATCAAGCTGTCGTGATTGTGAAAAATAGATAATATCTAGGGATCTGTCTAGATGTAGACAATGTGTTAAGACGGAAGGAGTCAACGAAATTTAAACGTTCTTTCTCTTTCTTTCATAGTTTTTCTCTTTCTCGTTTATTTTATTTCTCTCTCATATTGAATACGAGTTATTGACGAATTTCATTGGAGATAAATTTGGATTTTATCGTCTATTCATTAGACATAAATATCATGTAGATGAAAAGTCCTTTCTATCTATTTATCCTCTATTTACCATTCACAAAATACATTGAAGATGTACATTTTCCCCCATATCAGATTTTATAAATATTTGATTATTCATGTTTTTTATTTTTGCTTCAAGTGTCATCATGTTCATAACCATTCCAAGAATAAGGCATAATTATTATTCTGTATTGGAAATTTAGAATTGATTCTATCCATTTTATATTGACAAAAGATAACTGATGATTAAAATTTGCATTTGATTCGAGATCGCCTTTGTCGGGTAAATCGAAGGCAAAAAAAACAAAAATTCTCAATTTGTATCTCATCCATTGGTTGGCCATTCTTTTGCTCGCAAATTCTCTCTAGCAATAATAAATGATAAAATATTAAATTATATTCATTAACATTCTTACCAAGTTGATCGCAAATTCTATCTGAAAAGAATTTTTTATTTTTATTTTACAAGAATCGATACCTTTAATATTTAATTTCAAAGATTCAAAACTTTTTCACATCTCGTCTTTAATTAAAATTACCACGACGAAAATGAATATCTACTTACCGTAACTTTCTATTTTTATTCGGATTCGTGACCGTTATTAAAAAAATGGTGTTAAGATAACAAAGTTTTGACATAAATAAGTCGCATTCTACAGGAGAAAGTCTTTTCCACCCAATGAATAAATCGCATTGAAGAGTTACCACTTAATCTCAATTACTTTAATTTAGGATTAATAGCAAAATCTCCCTAAAAGCATTTTAATTGCGATATACCCCCTTACCTATTTGAAATCGTAAAAAACCCCCATATTTGAAACTTTTGTGCGAAAAAATCTTAGACCGTCAAGATCCGTTAGATTTGCCATTAAAGAAAAACTAAAAAATACCAAAATTAAAAAGAAATAAATACAATTTTAGTACCTCTATTTTACGAATTAAATCCAAATTTTTTATATTACCTACCAACCCATAAATTTAAAATTTTATTTTTCACCCACTCCACTCCACCCCCACCTTATCTTCTTCCCTAAAAGTATAATAATCAAAAAATAAAAGGATCTTTCATTTAAACTCAACCACCGTCGGCACCACCACCAGCAAACCACGACTACCCATCTCACATAGTCCATGCAATTAATTGAGATAGAATAGAAATTGAATTGTGGTTGTTTTCAGTAGATTTGATGTCGACGATGGGATGCAAGTTGATAGTGTGCATGATTGTATACTTAACTAATCAGAGAGGGGATTATAAATCTGCCCAAAAGATATCTTGAATTTTGGAATACGAAATGCATCTACTTCCTCCTGTTCATATGGAGAGGTGATTATCTAAGAATTCGGATTCAGAGTCAATTTTTTCTACTAAAATTGCAAGCTCTTCTTTGGCATCAGGGAAGAATAAAATACATAACAGTGGGAGAGGATGGAAAACAAAGTTGTAAAGATTTGGGATGGTAGATGGCACATATAAAAAAATATTAATTTAATCTGTAAAAAAAACGCTTGGATAATGAAATTACAATTTCTTTTTTTTTTAATTTTGATATTTTTTTTACTGTTTTTAATGGTAAATTCGACTAATCTTGACTTCTCGAGTATTTTCCGTACAAAAGGTTCCAAACGTGAGTTGTTCTGCAATTTTCAATGAATATAGAAATATAGGGGAGGTCTGCTATTAATCCCTCTATTATAAAAGGTTGTGTAGAAGAAAGATCTGTCACTCTATAAAATCTGAAATTTCCATTTAAGACGCTAATCACAATTAGAGAGAGAGAGAGAGAGAGAGGATGGCTGAAGGAACACTGGTTGCTCTAAGGTCGCTAATGGCCTCTCACTCTCCCAAACTCGATGCTCTTGTCGTTCCGTCTGAAGATTATCATCAGGTCCGTCTCCTGTATATGGTTCTGTAGATATTTACAGTAATGAAGATGCTTCGGGTTTACTATTGTATTTATTAATTGAGTTTTTAAAGCCTTCTCTCTATGTGTGTATGTGATTGATTGGACGACTGGCGTTTGAGTCTTTTTGTTAATTTATCTAATAATTGGTTGGTTTTGATGTGGCAGAGTGAGTATGTATCTGAGCGGGACAAAAGGCGTGAATTTGTATCTGGATTCGACGGCAGTGCGGGTTTGTTTCTATTTTATTAATTTATTTTTCATACCATTCGATGACAGTGTGAAAGTTTGGTTTTTCTACTTTGGTAAAAAGCGAATCAGTTTTAGCAGCATTAAGTCTGTCTACTTTTGATATGGACCGATAACCAAAGTTGAGAAAGAATTGATTTTTAGAACATTAATCATTCACATAAGCTAAGAAATCATTGTTTTTATTAATCTAGCGACCTCCCAGTGGGGTTGTGAAATTTATTGATCAGAAGATTTTGTTATCACGTACATCATTGAGTGGATAAATTTAGTTCTGAGCTATAGACTGCAACAACTTTGAAAAGATTGTCTGAGGTTGCGCAATGATATCATCAAATGATTATCTTTATGCTAAATCTCTTGGCATATCCCTGGATATGACCAAAATGAAGTGCAGTTTTGGCACATTAATGACTGCAGTACTTGCCGATCGAAATTGTCAAATGCACAATGTGTTCTGGTGTGCCTTTTTATCCCTGTGTTCGTTTTTGTTGAGTTGATTATAACTAAGTCTCAAAATTTGGATTTCATGTAGGCTTGGCACTTATAACAGCGAATGAAGCCTTATTGTGGACAGATGGAAGGTACTTTTTGCAGGCATCACAGCAGCTTAGTGAACAGTGGAAGCTAATGCGCATGGGGGAAGACCCAGCTGTCGATATTTGGATGGCAGATGTGAGTTCACTTCACAGTTTTTGTGTAATCTACTTTCTGCTATTTATGGGCTCGTCTCAATATCTGTTTTATGTTGAAAGAAGCTGTAATTGTTTAGCTTAAAATTTCAACCCAAATTTTTTATTTTCTATACTAGAATCTACCAAAAGATGCAGCTATTGGTGTTGATCCCTGGTGTGTATCAGTTGACACTGCACAGAGATGGGAGCATGCTTTCGCTAAGAAACAACAAAAGTTGGTCCAGACATCCTCAAACTTGGTTGATGAAGTTTGGAAAAGTAGACCTCCACTGGAAATTAATCCTGTTATTGTCCATCCGCTAGAATTTTCTGGTCGATCCGTTCAAGAAAAGTTGAAGGATTTGAGGGAAAAGCTTGTTCAGGAAAAAGCTCGTGCTATCATAATAAGCGCTCTTGATGAGGCAAGTCTTATGATAATAGGAGTTTATTATCATGCTCCTGCCATGTTAACCCTTGTGTCAAGTTAAGATCCAAATGCTTTTGAGTTTCTTTGCTAATTTACCGTTATTAACATTTCAGGTTGCTTGGTTGTATAATATTCGTGGAACTGATGTTTCCTACTGCCCCGTTGTTCATGCGTATGCTATAGTAACGCTAGCTTCAGCTTTCTTTTACGTGGACAAGAGAAAGATATCTTCGGAGGTTTAATTTATGAATAGTTCAAGCAAAAAAGTTCTTTTTGTACATGTTGACTTTTTAATACCAAATACATATGATCTGCAGACAAGCTCTTACATGTTGAAAAATGGAATTGAAGTGCGGGATTACAGTGCCATGAGTTCGGATGTGGTTTTACTTGCATCTGACCAGCTCACTCCTTCAAGTTCAGCCATAAAAGCTGAACACGACATTCCAAAGAAAATAGACAGCAGTTCTCATGAGGCTGGGAATGATAATGTGGAAGAAGAGAGTAGTAATAACCTTATATGGGTTGATGGTACATGCTGCTTTGCTTTGTATTCAAAATTGAACGTGGATAAGGTTCTCAAGCTTCCATCACCTCTAGGCCTTGCCAAAGCCCTAAAGGTAGTGCATTCTATCTTAAAACACCTCTCACCTATAATAGGAATTTGCCATTTTATTTTTCTGTTTCTTTTTCAAGTAGTTTATTGGGAATATTATTTCGAGAACTTAATATGTGAAAATTCCTTGTAAATCAAAATACGATTTTTTATTGTCAGTCTCTTTTTTGCTTTCGAGAACTTTGAAAAAAGTCAATTGACAGCAAGTTCAACTTTTGGATGCTTAAACAACCACACCTTTTCCTGTGCCTCTGCGTGTGTGTAAATATAATAATTGGAGCTGGATTCAAGTTGCTCTTACTGTGTATCACTTACCTAATAAAAGTTACATCCACGTATCTTACCTGACACATCTTCCAATAGCATGCCGAGAGTCTACCGTTAGAAATTTTTTTTTTTTCATTCAGCACTTATATTAACTAGTAACATGACATCCAAACAACATATTCATTTCTTTTCAAGAATTGCAATTGGTCTATGTATTCTCTAAATAAAAGTATCATCGTTGTCAAAAATAAAATTGGAACTCTTTACTCAATATTTATTGTGCACGTGCATTTAATTTACTTAAAAATATAGAAATCCAAGATAACCAAGAGATACAAAATAATCGCACTTTTAAGTATAAATTATCCTTACTTTTTTCATTGGAGCTTTTCTAATAATTGAAGTTAATTACATTATTTTATAATCTTATTCGTCACATTGTTTTCCTGATTCTATCTTAGGCACCCCAAATATCTATTTGTGTTTGTCCTGAAGAAAAACATATCTGTACATTTATTAAGTTCTTTGAAAATATGGACATAACTCTGCTTCCACCCTCCTAATATATGGTTAGATTTTCTTAACATGAAAAGGAAAATGTGGAGCATCAGGATGCATTTAGATCAGATTTTGTGGTGGATCATAATTGACCTTCTCTCCTCGTTTTTCTAATGGAATTTATGAAAGAAGAGAAGATAATAGCATGTTAAGTAAATGAGGGAACAGATATTGTTTGCTTTCATGGCATTGCCGCTGGAAAAGTAATTTGCTCTTAGAACTTTGGTGAAGAAACTATGGCTCCTACATTACAACCAGAGTATGGAAGATGTCTCGGCTGTATATAGTTAAATTCTGACAGGAAATGTGCAATATCCCAACAGACCTTAGCACTTTTTCAATTCTTCATAGTCCATTTGGAATTTTCTGTAATTTTCTTTTTGGAGCCGTCATTAATTCTTGTTATTTTTTTTCCTATGTGCATATGTGGCACAGGCTGGCCTATCTACAATTATTTCTTGTTATTGTAATTGATTTGTCGTATGTGACTGAAATAGAGGGTCAGACGTACAGAGAAACCATCTCATAAAGTATTCAATGTATCATTACAAGGTTCGCTTTAATTCTTTTAGAGTAACTTTGTTCTTATTGAGTGGCTGGCTTATTATTTTCAGAATCCTGTTGAGATGGATGGATTGAAGAATGCACACATTCGGGATGGTGCAGCTGTTGTGCAGTATCTTATTTGGCTGGACAAGCAGGTATATATAAATGTTCAAGAAATTTGGATATAATAAGTTCTTTTGATCTTATGGAATCAAAATCAAGGTTAACACTAGCTTCAGTGTAATGGTTCATTTTTCTTTGACTGTTCTCTTAGTCTCTAAAGGAAAAGGCATAGTTCCAAAATTGGGAACAACGTGAAGAATCAATTTACTACTTTAACAGATTACGAGTTGTAAAATTTGGCACTGGTGGTTAAGTAACATAATTAATAACACGCACATATAAAAGAATATTCTATAATCAACAAAATATTATGACATGATTATGTAGCCTAAATAAGATGTATTCTGACAGCAGAAGCAACTCCAAATCCACAACAAAACTTTTACCTTGGAGTTTAAGCCTCTAAGAGTCTACGAGCATAAAGCCCATGCATATGTAGAAAAAGTCATCCAAAGAGTAAAAATCTAATTAACGATGTAATAAAACAGTTGAAATAATCTTATTTGATATTTAATGTAACAATGTCCTGCCCACTCTGCATGAAATATGAATGAAAAATTTCAACATCTTGTGATGTGAGTTATTTGATAGATTAAGCATTTTTGTTTGCTAATCTTCAGTATGCAAAACTTTCTAGAATAAACTCCTGAAGAATATATCCTTTTCTTTTATAGAATCTTACTTCTATCAATTATTTTCTGGAGTTCTGGGCAAAATATCATTGTCATTTTAGTATTGCTCATATGCATTATTCTCTTGGTCTCCTTGAATTTCAAGAGCTATGCACATTACTAAATTATTTTTTCTTTTGTTGCAGAAGCGCCCTGTCTTTATTTTACTTAAAGCCATTTATACAATAGGTTATCTTGACAATTCTACAATTATATATGAAAGTGCAGGACTTAAACATACAATTGTTGTTAAATATAGGTTCATCACAGTTTTTGTTATATTTCCATATCTGGGAATGTTATTTGATGCAGTAGTTTGCTGTTTCCCCAGATGCAGGAATTTTATGGGGCTTCTGGATATTTTATTGAGGGTGACAGTGTCATGAAGAATGATCAACCGTAAGTTTGGTACAATTATTTGTGCAGATTACAGACCAATAATTTCAAGTGTTAAAGTTTATGCCAAACAATTTTGTCTAGTCTGAACTCTGAAATTAGGCCATTAATAGCGTCAGAGCTCTGGAAATGGTGCTCAGCCAATTACTTTTCCCAAATTATCAAATTGTTAAGATTGATTTATTCATGAATAACTGGACTCTTGACTTTTAGACTCAAACCATTCCAATAGCCAGGATTTTCGAGCTCGAACTTTTACTGAATAGCTATGAATACTGACTGTTGTCTCTTTCTTGAAGTTGTCTTGTTTAAAATTGTCCAGTTGGCTTTTTTCTAGAAACACTCACTTGACAATGCATTGTTGCTGTAAACTATTAAATAGAATGGAAATATAGTGCATTGCGATTGGGAGGTTTATCTTGTTCTTTTTGTGCATTCCCTCTGTCTTGAAGTAAAACATTCAAAAGTTCTTTCCTAAACTAAGCACTTCTAAATGTTATATTGCAAATTTCTATTACACGGCCTGTCTTATCCTTATTCTACGATCTTTAAGAGGGAGCTTCAAGGCCACTCGTGTTGCATATATATATGTATATGTATGTATATTTTCTCTCTTCTAATGACTTCAAACTTGAATATCTAATTTGATGAATAAAGTACTACATAGAAGTGTTCAGTTATGCTTGAGATTGATATAGAGAACAAAAAATAGTAGATGATGGTAGCTCACTGAATGGAACTGGGTTTTGAAATTGTGTCTTTAGACTTGATGGTCGTTGCTTTCTTGTTTAAACTATTGTACTCCAACATGTTGCTGGTTAATGTTAATGATAGGAAATCCGTGAAACTGACTGAAGTGTCTGTAAGTGACAAGCTAGAGGAGTTCCGTGCATCTAAACAGGTATTGGCTTTACTTTTGTAGCCCAAAAAAAAAAAAAGGGGAAATAAAGAAAGTGATGAAGTCATATCTATATTCAATTGTAGCCTAGAGATATGGTCAAACCCATTGCTTCTTACATGTCATGCTCTAGTCCTGGGTGTCTTTTAGTGATTTTCTATCCCTAGAGAAGCTTTGTCAAGCGTCATTATTCTGTCTAATTTTCCGTCAGTCGTGTTGCTAATGTCTCATTTTCAATCTTGGAATGAACACTAACCCCAGCCCCTGTGTAACTTTAGCTAGTAATTCATTTGAAGTTTACTAATGCTCCATCACTCAACCGCTTTAAATTCTTGTACCCTTGAGAAGTTGAAAAGAGTCCAAGCTTGGTGACCTCGGCATGGTTTTACATTCTATTTTCCTACTTCATGTTGAGACTGTGTTGGAAGTCTCGTGGATATTTGCAAAAGACAAATTTTAGGTGCAAACCTGAGCTAGTTGAGTAGTAAAATATTAAGTACGTCCACAGTTATTTGTTTTCTAATGCTACACTATTTTTTATAAACAGCATTTTAGGGGGTTAAGTTTTCCAACAATTTCATCAGTTGGTCCAAATGGGGCAATAATCCATTATTGTCCAACGGTGGAATCATGTGCTGAACTTGATCCAAATAGCATGTACCTATTCGATTCAGGGGCTCAGGTGTGTCAATTTATTTGCAGTTTTCACATTCACGATCATTTAATTGATTAATTATTCAGTTTCTTCTTTGTTTTCTTCACTTCCATTCTACCTTATTTCAGTATATTTATTTCTAAAGTTGACGTTGTTGGTGTCTCTGAAGTATCTAGATGGAACAACTGATATAACCCGGACAGTTCATTTTGGAAAACCTACATCTCATGAGAAAGCATGTTATACTGCGGTAGGTGATACTTCTTTTGTTTATGATTGTTTCTTGTGTTATGCGCAATTGAAGTTCTCTTAGGTTAAGTTGAACTTTAAGGTTAGTTAGATTTTTAGTATGACCTCTGAATTCTGATGCTTTGCAGGGGTGGGGAGAGAAACTGTGAAGGGTACTGAAAGTGCGCACTAAGTAATTATATGAAGTTTTGAAATTAAAACTGAAATTAGTAAATTTTTAATGGAAAGTGAGGATTATAAAGCAAGTAGAGTATGAAAATTTTTGACCGCAAAAGATTTATTCAAGGGGGGAAGTGAGCAAGGAAAAATTATAAAGCAAGTGGATATAAGTTCATTCGGAGGGGGTAAGTAGACAAGGAAAAATTATTACAGGCTGGCCTTTTCTGAGCATCACACATAAGATGCAAGAATCTTCAAAGAACTATCTTCCAGACTTATTAACAACTGAAGCTCGAGTCTCTCAACCTTGTGCCTCTTTAAGTGTTGATTTCTTTATTAGTCTGATATTCTGATCAGGCGATTTCTAGGTATTTCACATAAAGAAAATTGGAGAAAAAATCTTCATCGTACCTATCAAATTTAGAAATGACTAACATCAATCTCACCGGAATGAAGAAAATTATTTAAGGCCTTGACCTGATTGTACTTCTTTAGCGCTCCCAATGCCCGCCAATGGTTCTGATCAGAATCAAACTAATTTGAAGCCTTATTTGTTGTGTTTGATAGTCCTTTCAAACCAAAATGCATTCAGCTTGTAGTACTAAAGTGAAGTTTCTTATTCGTTCGCTGTTCTGCTGAAAGTTCAAATAAATCGAGATTGATTAATGCTTTGAAAGTATTTTTGGTTGAAAATTAAATGTTAAATAAGTCCTCTATCATTGGGACACAGTAATCGGATATGCAACGTGATAAATATGTTCAATTATCAATGAACTTGGTCAGCTGTAGTAAAAATCAAAATTTTTATTCTGATGACATCTTACTTGATATTAGAAGTGTTCAAATCAGTTTTCTATCGTCACCTAAATTAAGCCCAAGTGGGAGTAAGTTTAGATGATTAGATCCATGTATACTGTGGGTAAGGTGACACCAATGTTTAATAGTACTTATAGTTTCTCAGATCCTTTTCTAATAATGTTTTTGGATGGAAAATATAGAAAGCAGTGATGTTCACTAGAACGAGAAGAAAAGCAGGGCAGACATTCTACAATATGATGTTTGACAACCTCATCTGGATCCCTGAGAAGACAGTGGGAAAATTATTAACCTAGCATTTTCTTTTCTTGATATAGCTTAGCGTGCATAAATTTGGAAAGCCTTTAAATCTTCCCTTAGCCACACAAATTGCTCGCCATGAGTACCGCACCCGCACCCAGTTGAGAATTGATTATTTCCCCCTAATTCAAGCTAAGCTTTCAATCTAACGGAACATAATTTTCTCACTAAGAGCGTATCACTTATGGCATTGGGCTACAAGAACATCTGTGAATTTGGCATGGCACACTCATTTACATCATCATATATGATTGATGTGTGAAAGGGGGCGATGTAGATTTGAACCCATGAAACTGAAGACTGGCAACTTTATGCATAATTATTCTAGTGGTTAAGCCAGTTCACATCTTTCTCTAAATATCTGAATACAACAGCATTTTCGCTATGTACTGAAAGACCTAATAGTTTTCTCTCGCAACTAGTAATAACATTATTGAAAGCTGTGAAATAAATATTTCGAACAACATCTACAAACTAAGTCTTTTTCCAAAAATAAAATAAAATGAAATGGGTCAACAAGGTGGATACTCTTAGTCACTCCGTTTGGCTCATCTTTATAACTGTTTAAAAATATAATGCAATCAGAAACTTCTCAACCACAAGAGACCATATTAATTTCTGTCTACCTATTCCTCTTCTTACTTTTTTTATTGGGATCTCATCACTCTAGTGAACACTTTAGCTGTGTTTCCTATAATTTATCCTCAACCATTACCACTCCACCTGTACATGTATATTCTCACTTCTTATATTATCCGTTCTAGTACGACCATACGTCCATCTTAACATTCTCATTCCTGCTACATACTTATTGTCATCTTGTCCTTTACACGCTCGCATTTAGTACGATAAATGCAGCATATCTAATAATTTTTTTTGTAGAAGTTGCCTTTTAATTATAAGAATGTTTCAATTAATACAATCTTTTACATTACTTTTCCATTTTATTGTTTTCCAGTCCTTGTCAATGAATCTAAATACCTAAAGCAATACACCTTTAAGACAACATGATCCTCTATACTGACTTCTTGATCCATCCCTATTCCTACTACCATGAAAAAATTGTTTCGAATTTAAAAATATCATGAGATCTAATCAACATATATGAAGACACTAAGATAATTGTTTAATGTTAGAATATAGATGCTCCAGAGATTAACTGTTTGATTTTTGCCACTCTCATTACCTGGAGTTAGGCTCACTCTCTCCAACACTTCGAATTGTGACTAAGAGTCTACCTATAAGAGATGTATATTCCTTGTAATTGTAGGATTCGCATATATTTTCCATTTATTTTCTTCTTACTGTCCTGGATAAATTCTTTGCATAGATGAACATTTCACACTTGAATCTGTTACTGCTTTGTTCTGAGAAAAGGTGTTATTCTTTTGTTCTAATATTTATTGGTAGCCAGTTTTATTTCACCTGTAGGTGTTTCCTATTGTTCTCTATCTTTATGACTTTAAATTTTAATTCAAATAGGCACAATCCATCCATCTTCCTCAAAATTTTTGAAGAGATTTCCTCTTTCACAATTAAAGATAATGCTCCTCTTTTCTTAGTTATCAAGTATTAACATATCATAACTCTACCCTCGTTCTCATGTAGGTTCTCAAAGGTCATATTGGATTGGGGAATGCTTGCTTTCCTAATGGAACCACCGGTAAAGATTGATTTTTTATTTAACTATTGATAATACATATAGTATTGTAGACTTGAAAAATTTCGTATTGACTTTCGAGTTTTGGACTGGAAATGCTTGAATTGAACAATCCCACCAAAGAAATTCTGTCTGTCTGATATAGTGTGGGCCAGGTGAAGATTTGGATAATTTCCTATTTTCAGGGCAAACTCTCGATATTCTTGCACGGGTCCCTTTGTGGAAGGATGGTCTTGACTACAGACATGGTACTGGTCATGGAATTGGGTCTTACCTAAATGTTCACGAAGGTAAGCTGTGGGATACTTGTTATATATTGATTTTAGACACGATTGATTTTCTCACAAGTAATAGTTATGGATGATAAATTACATTTTTCATTTAAGGTAAAATAAATTTTTTTCCCTCCTGTTTCATTTGACAAAAAAATTCTTTGTAGTAGTCCTGTTGAACAATGTTTTTTTCTTTTAACTATATTTTGATTCTATGCAAAAAATGGATAATTTGGGATGGAGAAGCTACTAATTTTGAAGCGCTATGATATTTTCTTACACTCTAACCAACAAGGTTGACATTTATAAATTGAAGGAAATATCGTGTCTATATACACCATAACAACGTTATTGATTATACTATAATAGAAAAATAAGACCAAATTCATAGTAAATTAACAAGTCTTGAACTAGTTCTCAATATTATCTTTGGAAAGTAATGACTATTGACTGTTCAAGCTGCTCGTATTTGCTTGCAGTAACGTTTTGTACTTACATTTACAAGAACTTTATCTTTACTAGTTATTATTTATATTTTGTCCTTGATAAAATTTACCATGATGGTTGCCCGCACGAGCATCTTACGAAGAATGTTCTATAAGCTGACCATCTCTATCTTAATTTTTCAAGAATAAACTCATTCCACGTCCTGAAATCTGTACTTATATGATCCAATAACGAACGCATCCATAACTATTTTGTTGATGGGCTCTATAATGTAAAAGTCAGTTATTTATCAAGGCTAAAAAATATTGCCAAAGAAAAATGAGAATATTGTGGCCTTGTGCAAAAAATTGTTATGTATTTTCATGTTCGCATGGTCAACACGTTTCCTAAATGTGAAGACGTGTTGAAATTTCTCTTCTAACTATTAACAGTACAAATGATTTTTTCGTTATCGAATTAGTAACTATTTATTTTAGAAAACGGAACAGAGTTAATATCTAAATATTTCATTAGGTTCTGGGGATTATTAACCTATGGGACATCAAGAGAATCTGGTAGAGTTAATTTCTAAATATTTCATTAGGTTCCGGGGATTAGTAACCTATGGGACATCAGGAGAATCTGGTAGCAGTTGATAATTTTCCTAACTTCTGCTTTTTTTTTTTTTCGGTTTAGGACCGCATCAAATTAGTTTCAGACCAGCTGCTCGGAATGTACCATTACAAGCTTCAATGACTGTTTCGGATGGTTTGTATCCTATTTTGTAACTCTGCTTTGATCTATGGGTCCAGCCCATATTATACCTTTTGTTTTAACATTTTTATGAGAAGCAATTAAGAAAAAAATTCATGCAAGACGCAGCTTTTTCGATAGAAGTTTAGGATGCCATCTATATATCTTTAAGTGGAGATAACGATGCTCTAACTTTTATGCAATGCCAAAAGAAAACGAATCTGTATGTCTATTGTTCTACTTTATTTTTAGAAACTAAATTTTAAATTTCAGTTATGAGAAAGAAAATGAGATGCAATTCTATTATTCTACTGTGAGAGCGGTCATACCTTTCTTGCAAATATATTATTAGGCTTGGAAGTTTGGACATGTTATCTAAATGGTTCTCAATATGTCCCTGTAATACTCAACCATCATTTATCCAGTGATATATGCATTTGGCATTTTAAAGTTCTACTCTCTTATCTTGCACTCATCTCCATGAGCCTAGCTGTATTAAGATCCTACTGATATTTGTTTACCCATAATTGACGATATTTCTTTCTGTTTTTCCCTGACTGGAGATTTCATTTTCATTTTCCAGAACCTGGTTATTACGAGGATGGGAACTTTGGTATAAGATTGGAAAATGTGCTGATAATAAAGGAGGCTGTTACAAAGTTCAATTTTGGTGACAAAGGCTACTTGTCATTTGAGCATATAACATGGGTAAGTATTCAACTTCATCGTCTTTCTTTTTATGTACCGGCATTCATTTGATTAGCGTGCACATTGGATAGTTCTTTCCTTCTAACCAGTGCAGAGCCAGTTCCTTTAAACTACCACTAATAATTCGTAAAATGATTTCACCCCATTCTTATCATGTGACAACTTTATGCCCTTGAATTTTATTACTTTCATTTACAGAATTTCAGATGCTGCTCTTACATTTGTCTTTTCCTCACATGAGCAGTTTCAAGTCCTTCTTACTAAGCTCAACTCATCGTGTAGATGTATCAATATTAATCCACAATAACCATGTATAGTAGTAGATAAACGGGAATTACAATAACCATGTATAGTAGTAGATAAATGGGAATTATTTTTTACTCCCACACGAGGAAAAGAAGTTCAAAGTTATTATTACCATATTTGAAACCAGTTACCACCACCACCACCACCACCATGAACCATTCCGTTATATTTCTGCTTTAGTGTGCATGTACGCATGCTTTTGTGCGACGCTACTATAGGAAACATATATTTCTCCTTTAATGGTACAATGAAGGCTGTATGATTTTTACACCCAAATCCTAAAGAGAGGAAAATTTGAGTCCACATTCCACGATATTCCTTTCAGTTGTAAATTGTGGCTTTGTTCAGTAGATAGAAGTACTCTGGCGCATTCGCTTTTACACTATTTCTCCACTTTCAGGCACCATATCAGAGGAAGTTGATTGACGCGAGCCTTCTCAATGCTGAAGAAATTGAATGGTTGAATAACTACAATTCCAGGTGCAGGGAAATCCTTGCACCGTACCTGAATGCAACTGAGATGGAATGGCTTAAGCAAGCTACCGAGCCTATTGATGCTTGAGTTATTCTTTATCTATTTTGCAAGATTGAAACTAGAGAGTAATATCATCCTCTTACCACATTTCTGAATGGACAAACAGCTCTACGTATTGTTAAGACTCGATCACACTTGCCGTGACTCTTTTATCCAATGATAATTAATTTGGTTGAAGTGGTTTTAGATTTGTGATATATGTTTCAATTTACTTACAAATTTCAATGCTTTATAGGTTTATTTAAATGAGTTATGTGATTTTAAAATTTAAATCAACTTATCATTTAATATCGTATAATTGTCGTCTAGACTGGTGCTTGACGCTAGTCGTGATGAATAATATTATTCTTTTTTTAAAAAATATTTTTTTCAAAACTCATTTTCATCCCCACATTCCCTATGAAATAATGTTATACATAAAACCAAAATTTTTCTTTATTTTAATCACATATTTTGAAAAAAGACTTTCAAAATGCAGTTTTCTTCAAAATCTCATTTTAATGTAGTCTAGACAGCATAGTTTCACTTCTAAATCTAAATTTTGTTAGTGTAGGCTGCAGTTGATTTATTATATTTTTTCTGAAATTTATTGTATTTAGAGAAGCAGTTCAGTTGAAACTCGACTTTATCGAATCAAAATTAGTCAAAGTTTTGTCATAAAAAAGAGGGGGGAATTGAATAATACTATTTATCATTATGATGATGGAACATCGGTGATGTAGCAGTTTATGTGGAATAGTGTGTTTCAATTTTCATGAGAGGGGGATGAGGGAGGGAGAGAAAAGTGAGATGTAATAGTTTGTCACATCATCAATGTTTCATTGATGTTTCATGATTGTGATGTTAAGTATCATTACTCAAAAAATACTATTGCATTCGCAAAAGTCTTAATTTGTAAACTAAACTACGTTTTATCAAAGCAATGTTATCAAAGGAGGTTAATTAACATTAAAAGAAACATTTAAAAATTTGTAACACGCTTTACGAGAATTAACATTACGGAGATTGGTGTAAAATTTAGGACCACCAAGAGACGTGGCATAAAATTGAATATATACACTGTTTTTTCATATATATTTAAGTAAATATTTCTTCACAAAGAAGCATTAAGACATTGCAATTTCATATTAGGCAACATTACATTTGGTATTTTCAGCACCTATCACGTGATTTATTAGATAATTTAAATTTGTACGCATCGTATCAGAGCACGCAATTATCCTGGTAACACGAGTTATAAAAGCATTCATCTTTTAAGTTTTACATGAGAAATGAATTCGACTTAAATGTAAAGAATGTTTCGTAGAGCCCACACGGGCATTCGCAGTAGTAAAGTAGGAGGGTTCTCGGTGGAGTATCGAAGGTTTGAATTCTCGCGATAGTTGGAAGGCAACATTTATGTTGGAATGTAATATTTAAATGTTGGAACAACATCTATGTTAGAAGGCAGGTACACGTGGATGTGAACCGTCTAATGTTCGGCCCAAGTGTGTATAAGTTGTGACCGCATTCGAATTAATCCGGATGGCGAACCAGGGGTAAAGCTGTCACTGCTCAGGATTAGTCGAACGAAACTTGAATACCTGAGTCATTAAAAAAAATGTTTCTCAGATAAAAGTATATATTCTTTTATGCATTGTTATTTGTATATAACGAACAAAATTCTAACTTTATTTTCTTATTAATATCGTCTGATCCTGTCTAATTCACACGACAAAATATATTATAATAGGGGAAAATTGTAGATGTATCGCTTTACTTTCAAATTTCCAATGGCCATATAGTCAACACGTATACCAAAAATATCAATTTTTATATATGCAAAAATCAAAAAGGATGGAAAAGTGGTAAGCATGTGACAAAAGGTTGACGATTGGAAGTTCGTAGAGGCATAAGAATCGACAGCTAGCATTAAGTGTTAAGTAAGAATTAATTATTATGTGTGTGTTGGAGGAATTCCACGTACCAAAATGTCATCCAAACACGTCTTTCATGATTTAGATTAATTAATTAATTAATTAATTAAGAGATTAATTATGGGTTATGTCCAAGAAGATTTGTTGCTTTTGAAGTATAGAACCTTTAATGAAAGTGATAAAACTAGGGTTTTGTCAAAGATTAAAGGCCCAACTTTTGAGGATTTGACTATCCATGTTGATTGGTTTACCCTATTAATTAATTAATTAATTAGTAAATAATTCAATAGGTCGTATCAACTAATTTTAATTAATGTTGCATAGAATGAATCAAGATTTTGTTTTATTGTAGGAGGTTATGCCTCGATTGAGCACTTCACTTGTTTAGATTTTCAAATAAACAACTATTGTTGACACCAAATTAAGTTTTACTTTGGTAATTGGTGGTCAAAATACAAAAGTTTTTATTTGTTTGGCCGATTTGATTCATTATTAAGCTCGTTTTATTGTTAAAAAAATCTACATTTATCCCTTCAAAATTTTAACAATTGGTACAAAATTAATTACTATAATATGAATTTTTTTGTGTGGCATACATAACGCTACACATTATTAAAAAGTAAAAGAAAGAAGCCCCACGAGCATGGCACAGTAGTAAAGTAAGAAGATTATCTACGGAGTATCTGAGGTTCAAATTTCCACGACAACTGGAAGACAACATTTATGTTGGAAGACATATATCCTATGGTGGCAAAGTTCACGTCGTAAAGGGAGGTTCATAGGGAGGATAACTCTACTTTCTCGTATGTCCGGATCAAATGTGTATCTCATTCGAATTTATCCGGGTGGCGAATTAGGGAGGAAGGCTGTCACTCCTCAAGATTAGGCGAACGAAACTCAGACACCTGAATTATCAAAAAAAATAAAAAAGTAAAATAAAGAAAGAAAGAGCTATATATGACGTACCTGCTAAAGTAATTTAACAAAATGAAGAAATGCCTTGAGGATATTTAAAATATACTCGATACACAATATCAAACCACACAATCATTAAATTTAACATATTTCCTTATTATGTACTTTTTTAATCCAAAATTGTTACATAAGAAATGAGATCTAAAAATTTGACGAATTCTAAGTATTAAATATTGGATTATTTTACTTATGATATTTAACCATTTGGCACCGTGCATATAATACGAAAATTGGATCAAAATGAGAGGAGAAGAGGTTCGCAGACAAAATTTAGTATCGTAAATTCACACACACCTCTCATCTCTGTGGCCCATGCAGCTTTACAGTTTGCAAAAATGAATGGCTTATGGTCATTAAGGGACAGGGAGATGGCCCGATTCTAGGGTCAAGGTGTTTTGCCAGAAGATATTTTAGTCTATGATTGTACGTTTATGTTGGATGACTGACTTTTACGTGGTCTACGAGATAGGATAAGTATGTTAGGTTTGTCAGCTCGAATCACTTCGAAAGCGAGTTATTGGACGAATTGAGCTAGGGTTTTTTCTTTTCTTTTTTGGGGTGAATCGAGTTGAGATTTTTCAAAGCGAGTTAGCTTGTATTCGTCTCACACCATTTGCGAGCCCGACCCGAGCTTGACGGTTGAGAAGTAGAGCAATTCGGTTTGGTCCACTTAACACTCCTAGAACAAGATATAGTCTCAACTACAATAGGCAGGAACAGTGCCAGGATTCAATGGTACGGGGTGCTACTGGATTGAACAGTGAAAAAAATGTGCTATAACCATTTTTTTTTATTTGTTTTTCGAAAGCTAGGCTTGGACAAGTGTGGGCGACATCCCACCCCTCTCTCCGACAATAGGCACTCGGCTCGAGAATCAATGTCCTCGAAAGGGCATGTCATCCTTATGACTTTTCCTTTATATATAGTTCTATAGTTCATCGAGTGCTAGCTCCATAGATGAATGCCATCAGCTGGAACGCTATTGATCACTAATCATTCGCTCACTGCATGTGCGAGCTCTATGTTTGAAGCTTGTTATCCTAAATTGATTAACTCAAGAATCAGGTTCTGTCGTGCAATTAATTAAACCAATCAGGTTCTGTCATGTCAAATTGCAGTCTTTTACTCCTTTTAATTATGGCTATTAATTTTTAACCACACTTATTCTAAAAAAAATATCTACCAAATAGGAGCCAAGTTATAAATGAGATAGTTCAACATGACGTCTAAGCAAATAAAAAAGGTCCGTATGTAAATTATGTAAATATCTACCAAACAGGAGCTAAGTTATAATTGAGATACTTTTTCTTTGATTGTTGTTGAATTTAGTGATAATTTAGGGGTTGTTTGAGCTCTATTTTTCGAAAATTCGTTTTCAATATTATATTTTTTAATAAAATAATATTACAAGTAAATTGAAATTTTTTTCTTAATTTTTAACCATACATTCTCCGAAATTCACTATTCAAAAATGCATTTATCTCAAAATAGGGCTCAAACAAGGGCTTAATATTGAAGCGACTCAAAAAAGGGGTCAAGATAAACAAACCACACACATGCATCTATTTGACAATTATTACTTAAGGCATGTTTGAGCCACATTATTTTGAAAGACTGTATTCTAAAATAGTAGATTGATAGAGAATGTGTGGTTGAAAAAGAAGGAAAAGTTATTGATGTGATGTAAAATATTATTTTATTGAAAAATGTGTGGTTGAAAATAAGTAAA
>CAIGRK010337799.1:0-13352 GCA_903798315.1 Fraxinus greggii | reverse complement strand
CCAAAAAAAATTGTTTGCTACAGTATCATTTCTCCACCACACATTCACACAATAAAATATTTTACACACAAACCAATAAAATTCCTTTACTTTTTAACCACACATTCTCCAAAAAATACTATTCCATAACTCATTATTCTCAAATAAATTTCACCAAACGGGCTCTAAATAAGGTGATGAATTGAAAATGAAAATCCTATATCACTTCATAAATAAAAAAGTAATTAATTTTGATTCGAGAAGAAGAGAGGCCAAAAAGTAGCGAAGCTTAAGGCGAAAGTGGAGATGATCTCATTTGCAGTTTTGCACCAGTCCGTTGACTTACCCTACCAAGTTAAGAAAACCTCCACTTGCCGGTCATCCCTCGAGATAAATAAGATTCATTCAATTCAACTCAGAAAAAAAGAGACGTTTTTGGAGAGAGGGGAGTTATAAAGAGAAACTGCGCTGCTGTTATATAAAATAGGTTTTTGTTTTGTTCTGTCCTGTATTTCCACCTTCATCCATCCTCTTTCTTCATCGTAAAAGGAAAAACAAAAAAAAAAAAAGCTCAAATCTTACAGCAAAAAAATAGAGGAAATCACAAAAAGCAGAGAGAGATTGCGATACAATGGTATTGGGATGGCGAAGAGCGTTTTGTACTTCAATTCCAAGAGATCAAGAAAGAGATTCACCAATCGTCAAAGACAAATCGGACACCAATCCTTCGACGCCGCGCCTCCAATCTCAACCTGTTTCTAGCCCCAGTCTCAGATGTAGAACCACCGCCTCCGCTCCACAAAGCCCAAAACTTCAATGTAAAACCAAAAACACCCCCAGATTCTTCCACCGCTCCACACCATCTTCCCCTCGATCCCCATCCACCATTTCTCTACTCAAATCCACCCTCCGTATCTCAAAGGTAATTTCAAACAGTAGAATTCACTTATAAGCATTTGACTTTATCAGTTTTTTCATCATTTACTAATAATGAATTGGTCTATTTTTATTTTTTTTTAATTGTTTCTGCAGAATAGGTGTGGAATATGCTTACAGAACGTCAAGACAGGACAAGGCACGGCCATTTTTACGGCGGAGTGCTCCCACAGCTTCCACTTCCCGTGCATCGCGGTGCATGTCAAGAAGCAAGCCTCCCTCAAGTGCCCTGTTTGCAGCTCCAAATGGAAGGAGCTGCATCTTTTATCCACTCCCCAAACTGATAAACACCTAGACCACAAGAGAGAAATCGTTAGAGATGCAATCTCCAAGAATGATAAAAGAGGCGTCTTCAAAGTTTACAATGATGATGAGCCACTAGCGTCGCCCACTTCTGGAGCCAGATTCAATCCAATACCCGAAACCGATGAAACGGAGGAGGAAAATGAGGAATTTCCGGGGTTTTTTGTAAATGGGAATGCTTATAATACTAACAGTCCGGAATTGAAGCTGAAGAATGTTGAGGTAGCGTTGCTGCCGGAGACCGCGGTGGTGTCGGTGGGTAGGAGCAGCGAGACCTACGCTTTGGTTTTGAAGATCAAAGCTCCGTCGGCCACTACAAAGAATGTGAAGAGAGGTCCGATTGATTTGGTGACAGTCCTCAATGTCAGCAGTAGTGTGACCACAGAAAAACTGCTTATGATGAAAAGAACAATGAGATTGGTGGTCTCATCTCTCTCCCCGGCGGACCGGTTGTCGATTGTGGCATTTTCTACTACCTCGAAGCGGTTGCTGCCGCTTCGTAGAATGACCACCGGTGGCAGAAGATCGGCCAGAAGGATTATTGACGCCGTCGTTGCACTTGATGGAGCAGCCGCGACTCCAACGGATGCATTGAAAAAAGCGGCCAAAGTTATCGAAGACCGCCGTGAGAAAAACCCATCTGCCAGCATCATGCTTTTCTCCGACGGCCATAGTAGTGGCCCATTAGTGTCATCAACGCGCTTCTCTCACGCTGAAATTCCGATTCATTCGGTCAGCCTGAGAGCGTGTTTGAATGCGCCACCGGATGATACCATTGCCAAATGCATTGGGAGTTTATTAAGCGTGGTCATTCAAGATCTTAAAATCCAGTTGGGATTCATTTCCGGTTCAGCTCCGGCGAAGATAACGGCGATTTATTCACATACAGCTCGCCCAGCTTACCTCGGATCCGGGTCAGCCGAAACCCGGATCGGCGATTTATTTTCTAAAGAAGATAGAGAATTATTGATAGAATTGAATGTCCCATCAGCATATAGTAGGGCCCACCACCTACTGTCCGTTCGATGCTATTACAAAGACCCGTCAACTCAAGAGCCCATATACGACAAAGAACAAGCGCTCGTGATTCCCCGCCCACGCGCCGTCGGATCCTCCACTCGCGAAATCCATCGGTTGAGATGCCTCTTTGTCACCACACGCGCCATCGCTGAAAGCCGGAGACTTGTAGAGAGAAATGACTTAACCGGCGCGCACCATATGTTGGCTTCAGCTAGGGCTTTGATGCTGCAATCAGGTTCGGGTTCTGGTGAGGAGTTTGTGCGCGGGTTGGAAGCGGAGCTGGCGGATTTGAATTGGAAGAGGCAGAATCTGCAACAGCGTGCGCAAAATGGGAGGAGGAATACGAATGAAAGGCAAGCCACTTGGGTCGAGGACAAAGCCGAGCCGCTTACGCCAACATCGGCTTGGAGGGCAGCTGAGAGACTGGCTAAAGTAGCCATGATGAGGAAGTCTTTGAATAGAGTCAGCGATTTACATGGCTTTGAAAATGCTAGATTTTAATATTATATATTTTTTCCTGTTCCGTATACAGAAAAATGGAAATAATTTTATGTATAAATATCATATATTAAAAAAGAAAAAAAAAATTAAATCAGTGAGGAGGTGGGGTCCATTGGGGTGAGATGGCGCTTTCAACAGAGAAACAAGTAAGAGATTCTTGATGACTAATGCAATTCATATAAATACTACGAATAGTCGTCTCACATATCCATGACATAATATTATTTGATGTATTAATGTGTTAGTATATGAATCAAATAAAAAAATTGTCATGTGTATACCATATAGGACGATTATCGAGAATCTTCATTATGAATATCATTATTCATTATTGAAAGGGAAATATGGAAGCTCACAATAGTGATTGATTGTCGCAGTGAGGGCTTTTATTTTAGTAGCTTTAGATTTTTATCTTTCTTTGTATTTCTTTCTTGAATTTTTTATTTTTTTTTTGTCTAATTTCTATACTTTGGTAATAATTATAGGAAAATAATGGTTTAGTAAACTTAGTCATAGACTGTTGGGTTTAATATTTACAATTGGTTAAAAGTGAGATTAGATCATAAGAGAACTCATTGGATTCTCATTGCAAAAAGATAAGATTTGATTTTCTAATCTCATAATTGCAAAATATGTGATAGAACTTCACACCTAATTCTAAAAAATAATTTTCCATGTTGAATTCAAAATTATTTGTAACTATTGAATTGTGGATTATAATCTTTCTATGAATTATAAAATAGATCAGGTGAAATTGGCCCTACATTTTTGTATAGACAAGAAATGTGTGCATTCTATTTGAAAAGAGGGTAGGGTAGGGTAGGGTAGGGTAGGGTAGGGGGCCTTTGTAAGATGGACCATGCTAGAGGTGCATCATATTTTACCTAATAGATGCCATAATGGACAAGTGGCGGCCCCGTATTGAGGCACCGATTAGGTAAAATATGATGTACAAATAAAATTTTCCTCGTAAGATAGATAGGTTTGTCTGTTATTGCCTGGCCCTTGCCTTTCACTACATATTTACTTGTCTGATTTTATTACCATTATTATTATTTGCTCTATCTAGGATTTTACTAATTTTCATAATTTTTCTTGTCTTCTTAATCATGATCCATCCATTGGCGCAGGTTTAGTTACATAGACTATGTTGAACATCGAAAATTATTTTGAGCTCTTCTCATTCAAGTTCTATAGTGGAAAGTTTTATGTCATATTGTCTCAACGTTCTTTCTATTCTACTTTATTGGGTTTTTAACATGCAAAAAATGGCTAATAACATGCGATTCGGTCATTTTCGAGGTAGGTTTTCTAACTTTCTCGGTAGCTATAAGGCTAGCTCACATACCTTTCTTTATTAATCTTATTCACTTCGTCGTTAAACACAAGGGCTGAGCCAGTGGAGTCCTAGGAGGGACCGGATTCCGAACTCAATTTGCACATCCTTTCTATGTAATGTCATTAACATTAACGTTACATTTTCTTCACATCATATGCACGGGCTAATTACTGGACGGTAAATTTGGCAAGATATACTTAACCTAATCTTTTAGATATAAACGTTTTTTTTTCATTTTCAATTGCAATAATTTATTGTTTACTTTAAATTCCACTCTCCTCACTCTATAGCTATCACTACACTGTCGATCATCGACCATTGTTAAGCCACCAAACCATATATCCTAGCTCCTCCACTGGTTAAACATATTCAATGTTATTGATTACCCCTAACTGATTTGATTAAAGGCTCATGCCACAATCTCATGGACTGTATGAAAACAAGAAGAATTTAATGGACTTAGTTTGAGACTGAAACTCAGTTTGGAATAAATTGTCAAACTAAATTTGAAGCAAACCGGTTCTGACTTAAAAGTAGCCGAATCAGAGTTTTAAATTTCCCAAAGGGAAAGTCATTTTCAATTAGTTGGGGAAATTGAAAGTTCATTTACAACTTGGATTTCTCAGCAGTTTCTATCCTAAAATTTAGATTATCCACATGTTATAGACTATAGAGTTGTGGACCACGCATTATAAATTAAGATGGTCACACAGTTTTTTTCTTATTATTAATAATTTTTTTGGATTAAAACCCCAAGACAAATGGGACCAAACTTTTAATGTTGCAATAATTAGATGTTGGCATGACTTTAGCTACACGTTTGTAAAAATTAAGGAAAAGAATGAGAAACTTTTTATTGTGAAAGTCTGCGTGGAAAGGATGAAAAGGAGGATGAGAAGTAGAAGAAGAATCTGAAACAATTTAAAACTACAAAGGGCACTTTCATGTACCTTATATTGGCTAGTGACAATTTTCTTCACCTTTTTGCATCCTGAAATTGCGCAGCTTTACAACTTTTTCATCATAAATGATGAATTGCCCAACCTTTTTATTTATCTAGCGTGCTTTTGCAGATGACATGTTGCCCCAAAGGTAATTTTAAGTGTATCCTAGGCTAATTTAACCACGGTAGGTTTCAACTTTTCGGGAATATCGTAACCGATGAACATGGCATATGAAAAATCTCTAAAATTTTGAAGAACACTTGATCATATGAGCATCAGTTCACAATATTAGTCATGGGTTGTGACTGGTGAGAACCATTTGATGCCATTTTTCACATCATATTCGTTTAATGTCAGTGTCAATTCTACAGAAATATTTGTTACCCTAATAAAAGGTAAAGGTCAGCAATGCCATTTGTACTTGTACACAAATAGTTTACCAAAGGAGTGATGCTATGAGTACATAATTTTTATAGATGTTCATGTGAGTGATGTGTGAAGCATTATGGCCAAAAATTATGTGCCACTAGTATTTTTCTTATCAAAGTGGTTGACAACCACTCACAATGATGGGCCCACGGTGATTAAAAAAATAAAAAATTTTACCCACCCCATGTGTGAGAGATTGTCAAACTAAACCACCCCTCCCCCGTACAAGTAGCACTACTCGTAAAAGTCATATGTATCATTTCATAAAATTCAGGAGAGCACTTTTTCCCGTCATTATTATGATGGCCCAAGTTTTCAGTTTTACTGGTTCAAGTGAAAGCATGCATGCCCACGATACTTCCATAAATATGCAAAGAATGTCTATTTACAGTTCATTAAACGTTACATACAGACCAAATCTACTCGAGATGATAACGTGTCCCTAAATTCCACAGTAAATTTCATAACAGTACAGTTTTTTTTTTGGGTGGGGGCATAGTAAATCTTTTAACAAAGATCAGAAATACAGCGGCCTGCACTGACCTGCTTCGACCTCAGAGGGGCAGTAAGGACACTTGAAAGGCCGAGTGCTATTATTTTTGGACAGCTTTGTAATAGATTGCTTACAAAGTACATGACCGCATGACATCAGCATAGGGGGATTCTCTTCACTTGCCATGTCCCGGCTCACAGGACAAACAAACATCGAATGGAACTGGAATTCTCTGTCCAAATCCACGGGCACGGGTAATTGTTTCATGGATTGCCATTCATGCCTTTTAGCACTCATCACATTCATCAGTTTTAGAAGGGTTGGCAACCCCTGAACTCCAGCTGCAATTGTCACACTCAAAGGACTCTCATAGGATTGTCCAATAAGGTTGCAGAACTGCCGGGTGAACTCCTCAGATAATTTGTCCCAGTGCACAGGGGATAATAATTCGGAATATGGAGAGGACTCGAGTCTCCCAGCCCATAAAAGACAAGCCATGAGCTTTTGAATTTCAGCCATATGACTGGAAGCATAAGGAGCGAAAAATGTTCTAGCATACTTCAGAGCTTCATCTCTGCCGTTTTTCTGCAAGATCTCCACAAACCGAAGGCGATGAAACTTCAGTTCAATGTCAGATCCACTTCGTATAAGTTGTTCCTTGTTGGTGGCAGCCCAATTCAGAGCAGGCTCCAGGTTATGTGATTTCATGGCTTCAACTATTTGATACATTTCCAAGAAAGGAGATTTATCGGCTGCGGCTTCTGGTTTCCCAGACTCATGTATGAAAAAATCACCAATATCAAACTGACCCTCCCGATAGAAATGACTGGCAACGATTTGATTGACAGTATGAATATCAAAATCGACATTACGATAAGCCTTTGATATATCAGGATTGAAGGATTTCTCAAGGATTTTGATATACTTGCTTAAAGCACTGTTCAGTTCCTTTTGTGTGCCTTCCATCCGGCTGAGTGGAGCAATTTCTTTCAACTTGGCTTTTACTTCACCAAGGATCAACTTATAATCAGTTGCAAATGCATGACCCGATTGTATTCTAGATAATGTTTGCTCTATTTCTTGCCCAATTTGATCAATTATTTCTTGAAATTTTGAGGATGATGATTTCTGCTTCTTTGTAACATGATCAAATGCATCTTTGATGCTACTCACCTCCATTTGAAATTCTGAAGTTCCTGAATGGAGAAGTTGAAAAATTAATTAATGAATACCTAAAAGAAGTAATAAAAGACCGAGTTTCCAAGCACGAGACTGATTCATAGAAGTCCAAATACCAAACAAACAAGTAGAAACTCCACCTAGGTCATGCGGAGGTGGAAATGGATTAAAAGAGTACAAGGATTAAAGGAAAAACATTCCTCTAATCACATAACAAATAAACATCAATATAATAAAAGCATGGGGTAGGCATCAAATATATATATCATCTTTCATTGGTGACCACAATGATAACAACAATGCTGATGCTGTCGGTGAAGTCTAGATTTGACTAGATTAAGGCAGGCTAGTACACATGCACAGGCAACACCAAAAAATAGGAAAAGAATATTATTTTGAGCATCTAAAAAAAAATAGATCATTCCCAATGGGAGGAGGTATACCATGGGAGGGGTGAACGATGGGGGATGGGGAGGGAATTTCAATTTTTTCCTTTCCTCCTTTTTTATTTAAATAGTCCTTTCACTAAATATCCAATGGTCATCAGAGACGTGCTATTTTGAAGGCAATTTTGGTGTACCACTACATTAGAAGGTCCAGAAATGGTCTTTCGGTCATGGGTGAGCCAGGTGACCGTACACTTACAGGCTATGCTGCAGTCACGGACATGCAACATGACTCATTGACATGTGATTTTCCGGAAAAGTAGGATACAAACATGTCATTCCGGAAAAGTAGGATACAACCATGTTAGGAACATGTCCATTTAAATTCTTTATATTTTTGAATTTACATATATCTTTGTTTTTATACCTTTTTAATACAAGACACAATACATGCCATATTGAACACTTACCCAATAAATGTCTCTATAGTATCTCTCGGCTGTTAGAAATTTAAAGAATATATGAAAACTAGGCACGGCGTGTAGCTTATTTGACCCATATCATCAAGTGTCAGAGGATTGTCACCATTCGACAAGAAACTATACTTATCGGACACTGACACATCGTCGTAGTAGAAGTAAGGCCGGACAAAATTTTCGAACCGAATTGAACCGCGCACTTCTTCTTAAGTTAAATACTCGAACGGGTATTTGAATCGAAAACCGACGAGTTTGGTTCGGTTCTAGACCCAGAACCGAACAAGAATCGAATTTCCCTAATTTTTTTAATTTTTATCTTAAATAAGTCAAATTGTTATTTTTTTTTAAATGAATTTGCTAACTAATTAATTTAGCCCAATCCCAAAATATGATCTTACCATTCCTAATTTTCAGCCAAGCCCAACTTAATCAACTTGATATAAGTTTTACCAAAGTCTCTTATTCTACCGTAGTGTCGTTTCTGCTATTCTGTTATCGTGAACTCACCATCTTCCTCTTCTTGTGATTTTCACAGTTAAATCTATGAAAAACTCAACAAAGAGGTGCGTCAAAGATATCACGAGATTGGACTACGTTATTTTGTAAGAGTTAAGATTGAACATGCCATGGTCGAATTAATTTAGTATTGTTATAAATATAAAAAAATTAATTATTGTACGGAACCCGAGAATCGAATAGAACCGAACCCGAATGATTCCATAAATTAAACTTGGACCCGACGGTTCCATTTACTAAATATCCGAAAATTCAAATTCGATTCCCTTTAAAACCAAACCGAACTATGTCTAGTCCTAAGTAGAAGTGACAGTGCATCATAACTCAGGGAAAATGAAGTGATTGTGTAGAAGAGGAGAGGAAATGACGAAAATCGAAAAGGAAAATGACAAATATTTCTTTAGCTACTGTGGTGATATTTTTTGAAGATAGGAAACATGTGCTCGTGTAAGATAAAAACAGATCATCCACATTTTGTTTTCAAGACCAGTAAAAAAGGGGGAATAATGGCAACTGGGGTCCCAAACCTTTCAAAACCTTGCAGTTTATACCCAAACCTTTCATTTTTGCACCAGGGGTCCTAAACCTTTTAATTCGATTGCACTTGGAGGACAAATCTATTATTTGACTACAAAGTTAAAAATATTTTATGTTGATGTTGTGGTGTATTTGAACTATATTGGTTAAGCTGCTTTGTTTCCACCATGGCTAAAGGGGTAAAAAATCTGAATGAGGATATCCTCATCGAAGTGTGGTGGGCAAGTGGAGGTGAAGGACAAAATGTAGTGAGCTTGAAGAGAGAAGAGAATGACAGCGTAGTGGCAGTTGCTGGGGAGGAGAAGATGAAGATGGAGTGGGGGTTGGGAAGATGAAGTGGGTAGGTGAGGTGCATATTTCTCTTTCTTTCTTTTCTTTTTGGTTTTTTATTTGATTATTTCAATTGTTTTATATGAAAAAATGTAAACATTTAATTGGGCAAAATCGGTCAATTTTTTAATTTTGTAGTCAAATAACAGATTTGTCCTTCAGGAGCAATCGAATTAAAAGGTTTGGGATCCCCAATTGCAAAAATGAAAGGTTAAGGTATAATTTGCGAAGTTTTGAAAGGTTTGGGACCCCAACTACCATTCTACCAAAAAAAAGGTTGTACTATATAGTTTAAGAAGCTCGTCTGCTGATTTCTACACATGCTATAGCCTCGAAAGTGTTACTCATACATTACTTGTCTACTTGTAATCTTTAATCTTCATGGTTTTGAGAATCAGATTAGAGACAATTGGATCATCTTATAACACATTATCAAGTCCAGCTGAATTTAATTTTATTTTTATTTTTTTTTGTTTGTGAGCACGCACGTCTCATTACTAAAAATGTGCATGTCTGAGAATTGCAAATATCATCTTAAATTACACAAGAAGACATAGCTCACCTTACTCAAATTACACAAGGAGGAATCGATCAATGACATGAAAAGAAACTCATGAACAAAATTTTCACAAGCTTCAAAAGTTAAACACAAAAGTGAGAACATGGCCACAAAATGAGCAATCCAAAACTATAAGCAAGGCACACTGGTCTGCTTATTCTGGAGATCATAATTTTTGTACTAGTATTAGTAGTATATATTCAGAAAAAATCAGAATTACCATAAACTTTTAGAAACTTCCAGAAAATATATCAGTTAACCCTGCAGTAATTTGAGCAATTTATGTACTAAAGATAACTAGAATTTCTATATGCATATCAACCATCAATCCAATTTCAGAAAGTAAATAGTCAATGTCCAAACAGAAAATTAAATGTATATAGGAGGTAAACCACGAGGACAACCTGATAATATTTGATAAGGCTGAAAGTTAAGGGCTCAAACTGTCTTTAATCAAATTCAGGGTTACAAATACCTGGAACAGACAACAAAAATATATTAATGGGATGTTGCTCAAGGTAAATTGCATTGGTGTGGGATATAGAGTGATGGAAATATATTCTTTAATTTTAGAAAAGTTAAAGAATTTTCTCGTCCCAACCATCTGCACACCATGAAAGACAACTTGTCCAACTAGGCCATTCTAAGATACTAGCATAAACTCAATTTAACATAGTCATCAACATAGTATGAGAGTTAAGAAGGCATTAGAATGACAACTTACAAAACAGTAAACAGCCAGAATCTTTGTAGTAGCAATATCCGTGAAATAGGCATGAGTCACTAAATCAAGCGAAAAATCATAAATGACACTTAAGGTCCAGGATTCGATGCATTTCTGAAAGCCTCACGTGAGGAGGGTTTCAAGGTGTAAACTTCAAATAGTTCTTTCAAGCAATGGATGGGTATGACATTAATCAGTCGGACAAGTGGCCGATGGGAAATTTAACTCAGAAGTTGAAAGAGAATACATTATTTTAATAATCACTAATTATTTCATCCTTCACATCGACACTTTTGAGAGAGAACGCAAAATGTTTCGCGAGATTATGTTGCATTTAGGCTTTAGTAGAATAAATAGATGGACCTACAACTACACTAGACTCTTTTATTTTCTACTTCCATTTATTTTCCTCGATCTTTCTGTTTTGGGACAAAACAGATTTTGCATTAACTGATCTCCAAAAAATAAGGTTATAGGTTATCTAAAACACTATTCATCAGAACTTCACATTAAAAATGGTATCACGTCCTCAAAGTGTTACAGGACAATACTTTGAAAAGATACATTGCAAAAGTGAACAAAGAATCCTAAAAAATTAGGAGGCGAAGCTGCGTTTAAGCATGCACAAAAGCAGAGCATCAGGACAGTTGTTTCCTCAATATTAGGGTAGCTCAAAATACGTAATTATAGACATTACATAATTGACGTGATAAAAAAGATGTCTCATCCGGACCGCAAGGAATTTATACTAGGCCAAGTTAAACAAATTTTAGTTTTTCACCAATTAAATTAATTTCAGGGTATATGACGTAAATTGAAGGATCGGGAACAAAAGGAGTTGCTTACCGATCAAACAAGCATGCAAATTACGAGGAAGGAAAAACAAAGCTGAACCGAGATCGAGATTCAAGAGAACAGTATTCGGATCGAATTCATATAAGTTCACATAAAGATTAAATGATTTTACAAATCGATATATAAAATACAACGCGGAAATAGATTTGTTTGTTTTGTTTACCTGAAGAAGAGCAGAGGAAGAGTGTGAAATGCAATTATGATTGATTGGGGGCGGCGGCAAAATGTTGGTCAGAAGTAAGCGGTGGTGCCGCAGGGAAGAGATTTTTTTCAACTTTGGAATTCAACGTCCCCCAAATGACGGTTTTGTCCCCCGAAGGTTTACAGTGGGCCGGATACACATTGGCCCAGGATTTCTACAGAGCCCAGACGAATTTTTCCATTTTTGATAAATTCCTTTAACTAAATAATGAGTAACGCTATTCATATGCAGAGTCTATGATAGACAGTCTATGTGACATTATATATGGTTCAAAACATCCAATATCTTTATTAGACACTATATATGAATTGATGACCCAATGATTATTTATATTTATTCGATTATTTAGCTCCTATTTGATCTTCATTTTTTTATAACTCATTTTTAATTACATATTTCATGAAATTCTATAACACTCATTTTTAGAACACGTTTCCTCAAAATCAAAAATAAAAAAATAAGTTGTGGAGAATTGGGAAGAGGTGCATGTAGGGGTGTTGGATTTGGTTGTTGGTGAAGAAGTGGTACAAGTGGTGGTGCAGAGGAGGGTTTGAAGCACGTGGTGGAGGTGGTCGTCATTGATGGGTGATGGTGGGTAACGGTGACAGAGTAACACTTATATTAACTTGTCACAAATTGTAGGCATTCAAGGGTGTAATCCACATTTCTATTGCTAGGGTGATTTTTCCTTTTGGAATGATGCTGTCACCCGTGAAGCCATACAAATGGGAATTTATTGAGGTTAACTCGTGATCAATTTACGTTTTTTTCAAAAGTGGTTCCAAAGATGATGTTAACAAAGCTTCCATTATCTACTAACATTCTTTTCAGGCCATTTCGAGCCACGACAGCCCTTACCACACGGGCGTTACAGTTGGATAATGTACACCTGCTGTGTCCTCTTAAGTGAAAGTGATTGGTGTGATTGCTTTTTCGGTAATTGATCGGTTGACTATGAAACTTGTCGTAGGAGGATCCTTTGCTTCTCTGGCATAATTTCGTTGTGCATTACTGGATTCTCCTCCCACATGTGGACCTCCAATGATTGTATCGATCTCTCTAATGGTTAAGTGCTCAGTCCATGCTACTTACCAATGATAAGCTACAGTACCTGAACATAGATCAAAATTGTGTGTTTTGTGGATCTACGACAGAATTAGTCTAGCACCTATTCTTTTAATGTCTATGAGTTCCAACATTTGGAATAGACTAGAGCTTGACTAGGTATTAAGCGATCAATGACTACAATTGCAAGTACATTAAAGTGGATCAAGAAGGAAGCTCGGAGGACATTTTTGGCAAAGCAAAGCCAAGATAATTTCACTCGCTTGCACCGTATATCAAGTATGGATAGCTAGGAATAAGAAGATTTTTAAAGATCTTAGACTACATTCGAATTGCATCACGAGACAGATCAAAACACGTGTATACAAAGTTACGTTTTCATTATATTCTCATATTTTGATTCATTTTGAGTATCTAACTTTGGGTCATTAGATCTTTACAATTTGTATTATTTGTAAAGTTTATTTTGTAAGTTCGGGTACGCCTGAAATACTTGTATACAAGTTTTGAGGGTTAATACCCTAAATAGTTACTGAACTTTGTCAAAAGTTTCCAGAAGGTCACCGAACTTCAAAA
>CAIGRK010337755.1:0-11095 GCA_903798315.1 Fraxinus greggii | reverse complement strand
TTAATGGACAATTTTCGTGTAAAAAAGCCAAACAAACAAAAAATTTAAAAAATTTTCGGATGGAAAATTATACCAATAAAACGTACTTAATTAACAATTCTCTGCAAAACATTTGTTAGGGAATTATTTTTCCTGAAATTTATTTTCTTTCCACCCATTTTTCGCCTTGCAATCAAACGGACCCTAAGTGATTCAAAGTAATAAAAAGGGTACTATAGACTTTTATCAGTTTTAGGTGATTTTTTACTGATAGCTTAAATGCCTGGCAGCAATGGAAAGACGGACAAAGATCATATTTGGGCTAAAAATCTTGGGCAAATCCCTCCCACATAGGTTCTTAAGTTTCTTGTACTGAGAAATGCTGATATTTGTATATTGTTTGATTATTCAGGTTTTTTAGTTACTTTTATTTTTGAAAATCAAGACAAACGGGAAATTTAATGAAAATACATTCTTTCCCGTGAACTTCCCCAGTTATTTTCTCTCCCACCAATCAATCAACTCTTAGCTAGTACATGAGGTAACACAAATAATTAAAGTCACAATTATACAAGACTATATTTGCTTTCACCTGAGAAATAAGTGTTGCCGCCTTTCTGCTCCTTCTACCTTTCCCTATTTTGCTTGGATATCGCTCACGGATCTCGACGATGAGACCTATCTTTTTTTAAGTCAATTTGGACCAGGTGAAACTTCTACAACAAATTCAAACTAATGTACGGTGAAAAAGAAATTATGACATCTCAACATTTCAAAGGTAACGTGTGAAATAAATCATAAAACGAGTTTAACTAAGTGCAACAATAAATGAAATCTAATCAAACTATCACGTTTATCATTTGTTGCTTTTGTTCCTTTTAAAAATGCCAATTTTTCATAAAAATATTCAAAACTTACCTTATTTTACAAAAGATCACAGTGAAGGCTTGTAGTTACCAATATTTCATGATCTAATGTTACTCTTCTTTTTAACTCATAATTTATCATTAAAAAATATTACGAACAGTCATTATCTTGATATAAAATCACTTTTTAAGCTTGGTAAAACATGTTAATAATCTAACGATACATGTACAATGATTCAAAACTTCAAATAATACTAGATAAATGGGCGACTAGATAAGTGATTTAGTCGTCCATTTATAGAGCTAACATCTCTCATTTTGTACTTTACCCTTTGAAAAATCCTTTCCTAAAATATTGATCCATTAACATATATACACCAAAAAGTCTCATATTTATAATTTTGTCTTGTATCATTCATCGTTGTCTTATAATTTTATTTGGATTCTATTAAGATGAGAAATTAAAAATCAATATATTTAAGTAGTAGATTAAAAACCCGTAAAAGTTTAGAACTTGCAATAAGTTTATTTCATAATCTTGGCAAAATTTTGATAAATTTAGAAATAATTGTTAGATATGCTTCAAAATTTCAATTAAAATAAACTAATTTAATATTTTTGTTTCTTGTTCATAGAGGCTGTCCCAAGAGAGAATAAAATATGCCGTTTACCCGGTTCAGAAAATTCAAATTTCAAAAAAAAGGGATCGTCATCAACAAAACGAAATCGACGGCTTTCTCCTTTTGACACACTGTCTGTAACATTAATTTCCTTTTCAGCTCTTATTACTTATTACTAACACTCATTTTTTTCTCATTTCAAATCTTCAAAAAGATAATTAAAAAAAAAAAAAACCTTCTTCTTTATCAATGGAAGATTTTGAATGGCATGACCCACTTCTTATAACCGACGTTTCTTTCCTACAACGGCAAGATCTAACCCATACTAACTCTCAAACTCACACTAAGTGTAAGAAAATGTATTTTAGATGTATAAGATTTTGTTTATTAGTACGTTTTTTTTTTCGCATAGATTTATATATGGGTTCTTTATTTTCTTGATTTTTCTTTTCATTGGCAGGCATTTTACACACGTTGTGTAGCTCAGTAGGTTCAATCATGGAGAATTCAGTTGACCCCGGTCCAACAGAGATTGATGGTATGTAGTTCCAAATTATGAATCCTGAAAATGGATAGTTGTAAGTTCTAATCTTCATGAACATATGGGGTTGCTTATTTTGATGTTTTTCTGTTAGAAATTCAAGAAAGTCCCAATTTTCTTTGATAAGATTTATGATTTGATCGAATAATTTACTTAATTTATAACTTTTCTTGATTATTTCAGGGAGGTCTGTGGGGTTTTCATTGGCACCACCTGATTTGGTAATATGTATCGGTTCACCTGATGTTCCTAGTCCAAGATATGAACTTTCACCTGAATTTTTGAAGGGTGGTGATAGAATTGACGTCTCTTTAGAAAATGGAATCAAGGGGTCTGAAATGAAAGAATCCCTTGAGAACCCAGCTGTAAAGGAAGAAGATAATTGTACAAACTCTTCATTCGAGCTTGTTACATCACCATTTGTGGAACAGAGTTCGATCAAACACTGCACTCATGTTATGAGCATCAACGTTGGATCAACCGATAGTATTGTGTTCCAAGGTGCAGTTCAGTTTTCTGAAGACTCTTGTTTCAACGGAGGTTCTATTATGAGGACTAATGATCCCATAGCTGGGGATGGAGAAGGCCTTAGTCTTTACCATACTGCACGTTTTGGGAATTTTTCATATCATTTTGAGGTTCTAGAATCTGGAACTTACATGGTTGATCTGTACTTCGCCGAGATTGTGTTTAGTGATGGTCCTCCCGGAATGAGAGTTTTTGATGTTTTCTTACAGGACCAAAAGGTATGGATTCATTGGGTAACAGACAAATTCTTAATTTATTTTGGTGCATAAAATGATCAATGTGTTGAACTAGTTCAAAATTTTCAGGTTGTATCATGCTTAGATATTTATGCTCGTGTTGGCTCAAATACAGCGCTGGTGATATCTGATCTTAAAACTTGCATTAACGGAGACAAAGGATTGTTTATTAGATTTGAAGGAGTAATTGGAAGCCCAATAGTTTGTGGTATTTCCATTAGGAAATTTGCTTCTGCAGGTAAACTGATAATTAAGTGTTATCTTGCAATTCAACTGCTTAAAAGCTTTATGAACTGCTGATGAATGCATATATTTATAACCTCAGAGGCTGGAGGGGTTGAATTACTCCAAGGAATGGGATTGGCGTCCATGCCACAATGCAAGTCACCACAAGTAAATTATACTTTTTGAAACCTATTAAAATACAAGTTAAGGCTCAATATATTTACTCTCATTTTTTACTCTTTCTAAATTACGCGTTCTAGGATATTGGTTATGGTTCCTTGGATGGAGAATTTCATAGGCTTCAAATGGAGCATGAATCCCAGAAGAAGGAACTTGTAGAAACAAAAATGGTTTTAGAGGAGGTTAAGAGAGAGAGTGAGCTCAAAAGCAGAGAATGCCAAGAAGCTTTGAAGTCTTTGAACGATCTTCGGAATGAGCTTATGCGCAAATCAATGCATGTTGGATCTCTGGGTGAGGAAGATCATTTCTAATAAAATTATGGTCTGTTTGATCATTTTCTGTGCTGATTTTCGATTCTTCAGCCTTCGCTATTGAGGGCCAAGTGAAAGAAAAGAGCAAATGGTTTTCATCACTAAGGGACTTGACAAGAAAACTCAAGGTATACTATATAGTGTTTGTGACGCATTTCGAGTCAAACAAACAAGTTTTTACTTTTATTTATGAAAATTCTTTATTACAGCTTCTGAAGATGGATCATATTGCGCTTTTAGAAGATGCTACATCTTTTAGGCAATGCCTGGCAGATATGGATAGTGTTAGCTCAATCCTTCAGTCCAAAAGTAATCTTTTGTATATATTTGAGTTGGTTATCAATATAAATATTAGTTAACATGTTTCTAATTTATATTTGTACATTTGTTGACAGTAAATGAGCACACACAATTATATGATGATGTTAAAATTAAATTCCTCGAAGGGGTCAAGGAGAGGAAAGAACTGTATAATAAGGTTCTCGAATTGAAAGGTAAGGAGATTATATTTTTGACCATCTGATATCAAGTCGGGCTTGAAATTCGACAAATGCTCACATTTGACAATGATGACATTTTCAGGAAATATTAGAGTATTTTGTAGGTGTCGGCCCCTAAACCCTGAAGAGATTGCTGCAGAAGCTTCGATGGCAATTGACTTTTCATCGGAAAATGATGGGGAACTCACTGTTAAATCAAATGGAATATCCAAGAAAATCTTTAAGTTTGACGCTGTCTTCAGCCCTCAAGCAGAGCAGGGTAATTGCAAAGGAACACGTGTTTGTTTATTTATAATATTCCTTTTCATTCTCTAACTTGTACTTTCCCTTCATTTTTACTTGCACGAGTAGCCGATGTTTTTGAGGATACAGCCCCATTTGCAACTTCAGTTTTAGATGGATACAATGTTTGCATATTTGCTTATGGTCAGACAGGAACGGGGAAAACTTTTACAATGGAGGGAACACATGATAACCGTGGGGTTAACTATAGAACCCTTGAGGAGCTATTTCACATCGTTGAGGAGCGAAAGAAAACATTTCGATATGAAATATGTGTGAGTGTCTTGGAGGTTTATAATGAGCAAATACGAGATTTACTAGTTTCAGGGTCACAGCCTGGAACTACTTCGAAGAGGTAGGCTGATTGATATAATGCCAATGCCTATGTCCATCCACCTTTATCTATCTATTTTTGGTACTATAAAATGCATTGATTTGCTTTTCTTTAAAAAAAGTCGTTCGTTGCTTAAACAATATAGCCGGATAGATTTCTTCTCTTCCATCTCTCTTAATTGTTTGGAGGCACAGATGTAGATTACTATTCAAAAGACAAGTACTTATATTACACATTAAACTTCAAAGATACAATTTCATTTTTCTTGGTATTATTTATTTTCAAGTTAGAAAAGTTATTCTTATTAGGATTTTTATATAGAAAATAGGACTTTTATTACTGAATAATTGAAGCATTGATTAATAGTCATTTATGTGTTGATGACAAATTTCAAAATTCTTCTCATTTCGTGTATTCACTCAACAAAATGCAAAACTGCTAGATTTCACCAGGGTCGAGAGAAAACAATAGTTACCATGTTCATCTGGTGAATATGTAGACGAGTATATTTTGTTGGTGTTCCTAGTCCACTACCCCTGCCTAATGCTTAGAAGAGTTTTTCGGGAGTTACAATTTTAAGTTATACTAATTAAACCGCACTTCAACTGAATTCTTCTATAGTTTGATCTACTACAATTCAACTATTGGCAGGCTTGAGATAAAACAGGTAGTTGAAGGTGGACATCACGTTCCTGGAATTGTTGAAGCTCGAGTGACCAATGTGAATGAAGTATGGGAAGTCCTTCAGACTGGTAGTAATGGAAGGGCAGTTGGATCAACAAATGCCAATGAGCACAGTAGCAGATCGCATTGGTTTGATTTCTTTTGAACCTCATTCCATTTCGTTGATAGTTGGCTTTCGACAAAAGGCAGGTTAATGCTGAGCACTTTGTGTTTTTCAAATGCAGCATGCACTGTGTAACGGTGAAGGGAGAGAATCTAATTAATGGAGAATGCACAAGAAGCAAACTATGGCTGGTTGACCTTGCAGGAAGTGAGAGAATAGCTAAGACCGAAGTACAGGGTGAAAGGCTAAAAGAAACCCAGAATATCAATAAATCACTATCTGCACTTGGAGACGTGATATCTGCGCTTGCCACTAAGAGCCCACACGTTCCTTTCAGGTATAGAGAATATTCACAGACATATAGGAAAATGTGTTTACTTTCTAATAACTTTATAAAAATTGTGCACGTGTCAGATCATTGATATATAATGAATCCGACATGCGTGAGGAGCAGGTTGACAACTAAATTCAATTAAATTAATATGCCATCTCTCCGATAGCTTATGTTTTTAGATTTGGTGGTATAAGAACGCATATTAAGATTCTAGCTTCTATATGTATATATCTAAATATTCTTTCACAATTACAATGTAGGAACTCCAAGCTCACTCACTTGCTTCAAGACTCTCTAGGTACATACTTGTATATGTGTATAACTTGTATATTGAAATAATTTGTTTCATCATGCCTGATTTTTTTCTTTTCCCTTTTTAACTTGGAAGCAAATACATAGCCTGAAATGGAAACTAAACTTCTCAATTCCTATCTGCAGGAGGAGATTCAAAGACATTGATGTTTGTGCAGATCAGTCCTAATGAGAATGATGTGACTGAGACTCTTTGCTCGTTAAATTTTGCGAGTAGAGTTAGAGGAATAGAGTTAGGTCCTGCAAAGAAGCAAATGGACAGCACTGAGCTCTTCAAGTACAAACAGATGGTAAGAGTAGCAAGTCTAATACGAAAGAACACTTCTAAGCTAGAGTTTGTACCTTTATATGAGGCAAACTTATTTTCCTAAACACTAACTTCATGTTTGAAGGTTGAAAAACTTAAACAAGATTTGAAGAGTAAGGATTTTCAAGTTAAGAAGATGGAGGATATTAACCATGGTCTTGACGTAAAGATAAAGGAGAAAGACGCCAAAAATAGAAACTTGCAAGACAAGGTACGTGAAAGTTCAGTTTCTTTTTCAGTTTATTGCTGATAAACATTACAATTATGCCACTGAACAATTTTCAGATCAAAGATTTGGAAACACAACTTTTGGTAGAGAGAAAGCTAGCACAGCAGCATGTGGACTCTAGAATAGCTGAACAGCAACAACAAGAAACAAGACAGCAGCAAGAAGAGGATTATCATGAGCCTGTGAGAGCACCATTTGCAACTAAAGTGATTAGTGTTCATAAAGATCAAGTGAGTGTCCCTCGCCCATTTGCTGAGAACAACAAATTTTCAATGCGCTCCAATCTTACAGATGGACTTGCTAAGCTCAGTGATTCATCAGAGAAAGAAAATAATCCTGAGATGGCTGAACGTTTACCATTGCCAAAGCGTACAGGCAGAGCTTCTCTTTGTACAACAGCACAGATGATTTCTGCAGCACCAACCCTACGACGCAACTCTTTAATTCCATTACCCAATTTACCTGGTATAGCCAAGCCTCTTCCATTCCTCCCCTTGACACCAATCCCAGCAGATGCGAGAGAAGAGGTCAAGGAAGTTGAAGTTACTTGTTTGCCTAAACAGGCGCCTTGCGAGAGTCCTAAAGATACTAGAATTGGAAGTAAGAAACTGAGTAGCATATTGAGACGAAGCCTTCACAAGAAAATTCAAATAAAGTCTCCAATGCAGCCACACGTGCGAAGAATTGGAGTAAATGTCGGAATGGAGAAGGTCAGAGTTTCCATTGGAAGCCGAGGGAAAATGGGGTATAGAGCATTGCCAGGCAATGGTAGAAGAGCAGTGACAAAGGATACTCAGCAAAAGCAAAGCACCAGAGAAAAAGAAAGAGGATGGAACATTGGAACAACAACACGATGAGCCATGATTTCTCCGGTTTCTTGTTTTTATTGAACAAATAGTGCAAATTGGGAGACGGGTTCTCGTATTTGACAAACATATTTACATTTATTCTTTCTGATGATGCTATCATCTATTTGTGGCCTTGTATTTCTTTGAAGTAAATGTTACATTTGGTGTACACACTCACCCTGACAAGAAAATGGTATTAATGTTTGATTCTGGTACTACTCAACATAAGAATCAAGATAGAGAATGTTTGGCTAAACTTAAAAGGTTTACTTATAAATAATATACATTCAGTACATATGTTAGTTTGTTAGTACGGCAAGAATCACTTCCAAATAAGTACCAAACTTCCTTTTAAAGTAAGAAAATTTACCACATTCAATCCACCAATGCTTACAAAAATGAGGCATTCTTAAAATTCAAGGGGCAGTTGAAAAACATTAGAGAGCAAACCAGTAACGAACTTCATTTCTCACAGGTAAGCACAGTCGAAATACAATAGAAGATAACTTTTGGATTTCCGGAAAAAAAAAAAAAGGTTTGAAAAATAATGTTACTAACAAATTTCAGAATTTATGTTTCCTATACGAGTATGATTTTGTATGGCTTCCAATTATGTGGTTTTCTCCAGAAACCTGGTCGGTTGGTATACTTGCTCTACATCTGACTTCAGAAATTGATACAAATACATCTAAAGATTTCGGCTATAATGGAGTTTAACTGACCTGAAAGAAAGAAAAGATTACTGAAGTATACATTTCACAACCATACACAAAGTAATGTCAACAAAGCATGGCCTACATGCAGCAGAGAGTAGTTATTTACCGAAGCCCTCCAACTGCATCTTGTACTTTTCGCCATAACTGAAGCGAAAGCCCTCCAACTGCATCTTGTACTTTTCGCCATAACTAAAGTGAATTTCTCCATTGTCTTCTCGACTGAAGGGACAATTTCTTGGACGAATTTGACAGATTGTGATAGTCGATTAAGCAGGTTCACCAAAGCAATTACTCTTAGATATTTTTCGTCATTTTGCATGTTTATCTTTTGTTTTGCCGTCCCAACTAGTATTTGCCGCTACGCAACGGGGATCGACCTGCCCGGTCAGGTCACGGGGTTCGAGGGGGCAGCGCCCCCATGGGGGCTAGGGGGCAACTCCCCCGAAAGAGAATTTTATTTTCGGAAGTCTTTGAATAGGTATGTTGCTTTTATCAAATCAAAGCATTTGTTCGTTATAAAAGTTTCTTTCTACAGATGCGTTCATTTATTTCAAAGGACACACCTATTCGAATGGTTGCCTCCATTTCTATATATTCTGGGCGGATTCTCATTTGCAAAACACACTAAAAAGACAAAATTCGTTATTTCTATNAGCATTTGTTCGTTATAAAAGTTTCTTTCTACAGATGCGTTCATTTATTTCAAAGGACACACCTATTCGAATGGTTGCCTCCATTTCTATATATTCTGGGCGGATTCTCATTTGCAAAACACACTAAAAAGACAAAATTCGTTATTTCTATTCTTCTCTTTTTCTCTTGGCATCATGAGTTTCTTTATAGAGTGTCTTCTTGGTTTGATCAAATAGTCACAGTTTGAATCAAACGCCTCCATTGTGACCTGAGAGAGATTTTCTATCATACTCCAGTCGTCACTTTGTTGGATAGGGGAGAAAGATCTCTTAAAAAGTAAAGATTTTCGTGTGTTGGAGTTCATTAGTTTTTCAGATTTTCCTACGTATTTCCCAACAATTACTTCGTTTCTTTGCAATTGCAGCCGAGAGAGAGAGAAAGAAAGAAGAGTTTTACTAATGCCTAAGTAGTGGAACATTAATCCACGACATACGGAATTTACAGGCTGATTTGGAAAATTTTGACTATTTGAAAGAATCTTCAATGCAGTCCCAAGATCAAGAACCTGAAGTTTTCCCCATAGACGACACTTCTCACATCCAACACAATCCATGATAGCGCTGCAGTTAACCAGAATAGTGACCAAAACTTAGACCCCAAAATTGAAAAACTAATAAAATAGAAGAATTGGAATGTATAATTGCAACTTCATCAATTTTATTCCCCTAAAGTTCAAAGCACAAAACATCTCTGATTAAAGGTTGCGTTGATGTTGCCCAAGCAAGAGGTTATTTAGAATCCAGATCCCCTTAGGAAATCGATTTTGAGCCTTTTAAAACAATAATCTGCGGAGCAGATGTTTCGGAAATGCTTTTGGATCTCGTGGTTCAGTATTCATGCCTGCTTTGTCCTTTCCAAAATTTAGCTTCATCAAATGGAAGTGGACATGCAGCCTGCAGTTTTTGATCATACAGTAACTGACGCATTAAAGATTGTGCTTTCAGGTCCTCTTGAGGGTTACCAGTGTCATACTTGGCCTGCTCCAAGTAATTAGTTGCCTGAATATGATATCAAGAGTGAAAGGGCTGAGACAGTATCACTTATAGCTAGTAAATAAAGATCCATGAACAAAATACTTGGAGGGCTTACTTTTTGTCACAGCTCGAAGAACAAAGAGGAAAGTGAAATACAAGTTCCCAACACGATTAGGACACTGAAAAACTCGATCATATGCTAATTCCAGATTTCTGACCCACCGAAAGAGCAGCAAATTGATTAGGTTCTTTTCAATAAATTCCAAAGCAATATGGTTCATGTTTGTATTTTAGTAAAACTGTGGGTTTTAAAATAACAAATATGGCATTTGTAAGTAATTTTATGTATATAATAATGTCAACACCTTCACATGAGTTGGGATCCACTAGTAAAAGTGTGGGTTTTAAAATAACAAATATGCTATTTCTTGGGAATGTTTAAGATAACAAATATCCAAGCATATTCTCGGGAATGTTTAAAGAGGAGCAATCCGGCGAGACGTAGACCCTCAAGGTGTAAACCAAATAAATGTCATAAAACTATTAAAATGCAAAATAAGCAAGTAATAAACCATAAACAATTGTCAAAATTCATAATTGAAAATTTTAAAGTGTGCAAACGAAAATAGAAAAAAATTATGTAGATACAGAAAAGAAACTATTACTTTAGTTGGTGAGGCAATAGACAATTTCGAGACGACTTTTTATTATTTTAATTGGAGCTATTCCAAAATTTCGTCAATCAGAATTTTCAATGTTCTGTGCCTCACTCAGTTGAGGCGTACGTCCCCAAAAACAGCCTCACAATCAGCTCCTTGAGGCACTTTTTGTTCAGCTGAATCTGAGGAGGGCCTCAATTGGCATCTCTTAAACCGTGTTCTCGGGTATGTTTGACTGCTTCCTGTCTGGAAGGTTTTCTGCAGTAGTGAATAAAGGAAAAAATAACAAAAGAATATAAATAAAAATTATTGAAGGAGCATGTTCTCGGGTATGTTTGAATGCTTCATGTCTAGAGGAAATAACTATAGAACATAATAATAAAATTTTGAAAGAAATGAGGGAGAAAGTTATAGCGGATCTGTAGTTTCATCAAGTAGGTAGTCAGAGGCAATGTGTATTGAAATCGAGGAGTGCAGGCCAGATATTAACTTGTATAAGATTTTTTTTCCCTCCTGGCAAATCTCTCCAGATACATATGCAAAGAAAAATGGGCACAAATCAAAATTTAGGATCATAGTACGAAACATAATTCATGAGTAGTTATTATTGATGTTGCAGGGTTATCTGGCAATA
>CAIGRK010337601.1:0-11432 GCA_903798315.1 Fraxinus greggii | reverse complement strand
ATATTTGGAACCGACGGTTCCATTTACTAAATACCCGAAAATTTCTCGAACCGAACCGAACCGAACCGAACCGACCCGCGCCCAGCCCTACAAAATCCTCTCTCTGTCTTTCTATCTATATTTTCGTAAGTCATTTTTTTCCTTTCGAGTATTCTTACGTTGTTACACAACATAGCTAAAAATATTTTAGTAAAATAATAATCTCGCCAACATAAATATAAATAATAATTGCTTGACCATGTAATATGATACACGTTAATTTTTAGCCCTTGGGCTCTATTTTGAGAGGAAAAAAAAAATGCATTTTGAATAGTGATTTTTGGGAAATGAATGGTTAAAAAAAAAAAAAAATTTGATTTACGTTTAATGTTATTTTATTGAAGAATGTATGATTGAAAATAAATTTTAAAAAAAATAATTTTTTGATAAAATGGGACTCAAATAAGGGCTTAGAAAACTAGGAAATAAGAAAAAGGATTGGGAGAGTATAATAGAGAGAGTCAAGACTCGAGCGCATAAATAATAATTTATTATTACAATGACACTTGTTTGTAAGGTTTTTACATTAGTAATAATTTGAGCCCCTATATGGTTTGGATTAAAATTCAATTAAAATTTCAAATCAAAATTAACAATTAATTTTATTATACATTTCATGAGATCCACATATTTCATGAGACTATCATTTTTAACAACACTGTTGACATACAAAAATAAGGCTCAATTAAATAGTCCAGAGTATGAAGCCTAGTTAGGAAGTCCGAAAGTTGGGTCAAACAAAACCATGTAAAAGACCCAAGATGGAATTATGTAGCGGAGGCCCATCATCGTCCAAACCTGCGAAACGCCCAAGATCTGAGCGAACCCATCATCGCCCGACTTACGAAACGCCCAAAACCTGGGCGAATATAGCGTCTTGTCGTTGCGGTTATCGAGACAGTTAATGGAGAATCATATTACTTTTCACGACCAGAGAATCTTGGTTGTAAGCGGTTAAATAATGGGAGTAATGCAGCAGTTAAAAGCAATGGTTTCTTAACAAGTTATCCATGATGGAGAACGTGGGTAGTTACAGGGCGACGAGCAGTTTCCAAGCGATTTTACAAAGAAAAAATTGTCGAAATAGTATAAATGAGAAATGAGAGCATAGAAGAAAGATCCCGATCAAATCAATTCTCAACAGAGAATTATGTAATTTCAATTCCTTTACTTTCTTGTCAAATTTTCAATTACTTTGCGTATTCGGTGTGCTTGTGTCACTTGGAGGCATTTCGTNGGAGTAATGCAGCAGTTAAAAGCAATGGTTTCTTAACAAGTTATCCATGATGGAGAACGTGGGTAGTTACAGGGCGACGAGCAGTTTCCAAGCGATTTTACAAAGAAAAAATTGTCGAAATAGTATAAATGAGAAATGAGAGCATAGAAGAAAGATCCCGATCAAATCAATTCTCAACAGAGAATTATGTAATTTCAATTCCTTTACTTTCTTGTCAAATTTTCAATTACTTTGCGTATTCATGTGCTTGTGCCCCTTGGAGGCATTTCGCTTCTTGTAAATTGTACTCTTCATAAATAAAACATCCATCGTTGAGATTTTGTTTGAAGAGGTTGTTGTTCCTTATACAATCGTCTGAACCATCTTTTAATTGTTAGATTTTCCACCCGAAACAAACATATTTCATCAACTTTTATCAAAATCTACTAAAAAATTGATTTTATTCTATATCAACTAGGAACTTAATAAAATATATTCTTTTAGACTAAATAAGAAAGTTATATACAAAATCAAGTGCTCATTCATTATTATCTATTGTTTTACTTTTAACTTCAAAACTAATATTTTTTCAATTCAATGTCTTAAGAAATATACAATTAAAGTTGATTGCTCTTTCTTTTATATTCGAATCGATCTTAACCTAATCTATATATATCACATTTGGTATATGTTGATTCCAAAAAATGTACCAATAAGGTGGCCAACAAATCACAAAGCTTCTCACGTTCATACAAATTGGATTTTTGCATACTTGGACAAACTGTTAGGCACACGTGGCCTTCTCCGGCAGGGGTGGTGTTGGCCACGCGCACTCAGACGGTCAAGTCGGTTGGAGAATAATCATGAGTGTAAGGGAGCTTTAAACATAAGCCTCCAATGTAAAAGGGGGTCGACTTTGGGGTGAACAAGTTAAATGTATGGCAAGAATATAGCTTTAAGAATCTAGACTTACATTACCTTTGAATTACACTAAGTGTGAGATTTTATACTTTGGCAAGGTGAATGAAGGCCATTGGATGATAATGCAAGTCGCCTCATCCACGTGATTGGCCTTTCTAATCATAGACATCAATCAATCACGACCTTAAATGCTAGTATTATGTTGGTATTCACATGGCCTAGCCTGCGGTTTGGACTTCACCAAATAGGTTTGCTGGCGGCGGCGGCAATGAATTGTCTTGTTAATTGCGTGGCATAAGATCTGTTCAAGATTCTCGTCTCTGTCTCGTCCTGGACTGGTTCTTGCAATGGGGTCTGCGCGTAATGGACTCGGGCAACCTCTTTTACACGGGGTCGCTCAAACTTTTTAAATAAGGTCGTCCGTGTGGAGTTGGGTCGTCCTTGTCAGTGTACGAAACATGAGGCTCCCGAACCGCTTTCCACATAGACTAACTGGGGCCATATGTGGGTCCTGGTTTTGCAATGCGTAACATTAGTCACTGAAGTCCAGGTATGATTATTCATATAATGCATGGACTTTCGAGTGGAAGCAGCAGTGAGGGGCCTTATCTATTGGGGCTGAAATTCATGATAAAGCTTGACAATACGAGGCGAGGCGAGGCTGGGTCGTCCCTGCTAATGTACGAAACATGGGGCCCCCAAACTGCTTGCCACGTAGTCTAATTGGGGCCACGTGTGTGTCCTAATTTTGCAAGGCGTAACAGTATATGTTTTTCATTTTGTATAAAAAATTATTTAAAGTTAGGAGGCTTGAAAGATTCCTTCGAGGAAACTCATTAAAATGTCATCTAAATCCTTATCAGTCTATGTACGCTACTCCTGGAATAATATCTTTGTCACAGTAGGCTATTCCATTGTGTATCATTTTTACTAAGATAATGCAAGTGGTGTTCGGCATCCATCACATTTTTGTAGCATTGACAATAAATGACTTAACATAATAACAAATTATATTATTTATTCATAAATTAATAACTACTCTAAAATTATAATTTTCTCGGTTCCAATATTATTATTTTATATAAGTTGTCTAATTTTCTAGTAAGCTGAGAATAAAAGGTTTTACAAGCATAATTTGGCTAAGCTTGGAAGAAAGTAAAAGTATTTAAAAGAAAATAAAGACTTCAAAAAAAAAAAAATAAATAAATAAAATAATAATAATAATAATAAAATTGTGTTTGAACTCTTACATTTTTTTAACAAACTCTGAAACATGTTACTTGAAAGTAATTTTCAAGTTTAACACATGTTTTATTAACAACATGGTTAGAAGTTAATAAATCGATAAAAATGTGTGATAGATAAATAATTAACACCGTGGATCCTTCAAATTCCAATTTGTTCCATGAAGTGAGCTTGTCTATACTTTTAGGTGATTTTTGTGGATTCTTGAGCTTGAATTGATGGTGGTGATTGTGCTTGTGAGTCAGGTCATCGATGGAAGAAAATACTATTTTTTCTTTTTAATTTCTTGCATTTATTTTTCTTTTTTGGGATTGGTTAATTGATTTCCCATTTTACCCTAAAAGTTGATGGCAAAATCTCATTGATTGTCATTGAGGATGATTTTTGCTAAGTTCTAAAAGATTGGGGAGTTTGGTGTCAAAAAAGCAAAATAGGGACGAAAACGTAACCTATTGAAAGGTTTGGGACAAGAATTGCAATTTACCTTTAAAAGAACATTTAGGGTCCGTTTGATTGCAAATGTGGAAAATGGATGGAAAGAAAATATTTTACACGGAATTGATTTGCCTAGAAATTATTTTACTGTGAATTGTAATTAATTATGTTTGACTGATATAATTTTTCATGGAAAATGTTGAAAGTTTGGTGTCCGTTTGACTTTTTTTTAATGAAAATTGTCCATTAAAGTGATAATATTTTCTATCATTGGGTCTAGAATTTGTTCCAATTGCCAAAAGAAAAATTAAAAAAAATAATCATACCGAAAACCATTCGTTTAGCTTTGTTTTGCATAGAAATTGTCAATAAAAGTGAAATTTTTTTACTATTATATCTAAAATTTTTTCCAATTACCCAAAAAAACCTGGAAAATATTTACCTATCAAAACATCAAAAATTTATTTTCCTCAAAAATGTGGAAAATTTGATAAGTTGAAAAACATTTTTCCGAGAAAATTTTACTTATCNGAAAACCATTCGTTTAGCTTTGTTTTGCATAGAAATTGTCAATAAAAGTGAAATTTTTTTACTATTATATCTAAAATTTTTTCCAATTACCCAAAAAAACCTGGAAAATATTTACCTATCAAAACATCAAAAATTTATTTTCCTCAAAAATGTAGAAAATTTGGAAAGTTGAAAAATATTTTTTCGAGAAAATTTTGCTTATCAAACACTACTAAAGTTGAAAAATGGAAAAAATTTTCCTTGGAAAATGTGTGCAATCAAACGGCCTTACTTTTCCTATTCCTAGCCAAACACGCCCTGAAGCCAAACACGCTCGAATCTCGATACCTAGCATTTGGAATTCCATCCATATGCACTAGCTAAATCTGCGACATTGGCGGGAGACACATCGGCGACTGGAGACCGGCGACTTGGCGGCAAGAAAACCCCCAACAGGTGTTAGTCCGATGCATTTTATCCTTACCGTGTATTTTCTAGTTTGTGTATTTTATTGATGTGTCCGATTTGCATGGGCAGATTGCGTTCATTGAGTTTGATTTAATAAATTTCATTTTCTCTGGACGTTCCCAAAGAGCCGATGATTCTCTTTTTCCTCAAAATCCCTAAACCTAATTCATAACCGGTAAATCACTCTTTTATTTGAATTTTTTTTTTCTGCTGTACCGACTTTCTTTCATCTGGGTCTGTTTTATCCTCGTTTTTCGCTGCAGCAGTTTTGTTTGAATTTTTTGCTTTTATCTGGGTCGTTTTTTTCCTCGCTGTTGTATCCTGCTTGATTTTGCTGTTGTGTTAACGAATTACTAAATTAAAGTTCAATTTATCATTAATTTTCTTCTTTTACATAATGTTTTATCCTAAGTAAAGTGGTTTCCATCTAGGTGAATAAAGTGATTTATGGAAATTTCGTTCAATTGTGTAGGCTGTGAATTGGAGGACAGACTATTTCACTGTAAAAATGAAAACAAAAAGAGAAGAGCAGGAGGACACTGGAGCTGAGGAGGAGGGACTCAAGAGGCAGAAGCTGGTCGAGCAGTCCTTGCCTCAGCTTGCATTTGACAATCCTCTCCTTCCGCTTGCTTCATACGACGACGATGATGAAGATGACATTGATGACAGAGAACATGGGGACAGGGATAGGGTCATAAGTAATAATGGGAGAGTAGGGCAAAATGGACATGCATATGATGAGGAAGACAGTGATGATGATGAGGATCAAGGTGCAGCAGGAGGCCAAGGACAGCCTAATCGCATGGTGGAAGTAAGAAGGGACTGTCCGTATCTTGATACGGTTAATAGACAGGTACTAAAATTGCTATATATCTTACCTCTAAGAATCACTGAACTCTTGTCAACTTCCATTACCAGCGTGTCTCGTAATTAATTTCCTTGGTGGTTTTGTTTCACTTTCACCGATAAAATATGCTAATCGAGGGCTGTTCTTTTTCTTCTTATCATCTTTTGTCATTTGTTTTTCCATATCCGTTTATTTTTTATTGTAAAGTGTATGAGCTAGGATAATATATTATAGAGTCGTACGGGTATATAGGTGTTGCTGTTTGAGGAAATTTGAAAGTTAGGTGTCTGAGAATTTCTTGTAGGGAAGTCTTTCACATGTCTGGAGTTGTACAATTCTCCAAGATTATCTATTTATTATGCTCTTACTTATTATTAGTGAGTAGTTTTGTCAGGTGAAGGTGATTGACTCAGTGATTCTTTCTTTCTTTCTTTTTAATCTTTGCAGGTCTTGGATTTTGACTTTGAGAAATTTTGTTCAGTATCTCTTTCAAACTTGAATGTGTATGCATGTTTGGTTTGTGGGAAGTATTACCAAGGAAGGGGGCAAAAATCTCATGCATACACTCATAGTCTTGAAGCAGGGCACCATGTCTACATCAATCTTCGAACAGAGAAAGTTTACTGCCTTCCCGATGGATATGAAGTTGTTGACCCATCGCTTGATGGTATCCGATATGTACTCAACCCAAGGCACGTTGCTGCGTGATTTATTTAATTTTTTAAAATTTGTAGTTGTCTTTTCTTGTTCTTGTGGCTCATTCAGTCTGGTGAAGCGGATGGTATCCGATATGTACTCAACCCAAGGCACGTTGCTGCGTGATTTATTTAATTTTTTAAAATTCGTAGCTGCTTTTTCTTGTTCTTGTGGCCCATTCAGTCTTGTGAAGCGGATACTATCTTTTTCGGCAGCTTAACCATATGTTTTAATAATTTTTTTTTTTTCTAATGAAGTGAAATCATGCACGTATCAAAGTTTTTCTCCAGGAATTTTGGTGCTACTATTTGTTATTTCCTTCTGCTTTATGCAATCAGTTCCTTTTATTCCCATTTTTTTTCCTTGCTATATCACGTCTTACGTCCATGATTTTGTCATGCAAATTTTCACATATTTTACAGGTTTACTAGGGAACAAGTTGAGCAGCTTGATAAGAATAGACAATGGTCCAGGGCACTTGATGGGTCAGATTATCTTCCTGGAATGGTATTTAGTTAACTTCTTCGTGCTTGTTATTTTTTATCTAATTAAAGTTACTGTTATCGCTATATCAATCTTATATATATATATATATATATATATTCTTTTCCAAGACTAATACTAGTTCTCTGGGATTGGAATAGGTGGGGCTGAACAATATCAAAGAGACCGACTTTGTTAATGTCACTATACAATCTTTGATGCGAGTTACTCCCTTAAGGAACTTCTTTCTTATCCCTGAAAATTATCAAGACAGCAAATCCTCTCTTGTTCATCGATTTGGAGAGCTCACACGAAAGATATGGCATGGAAGAAACTTTAAAGGACAGGTTTGAAACTGTTTTCACATGCAAGTCATATCTGTTTGTCAACTATCTTCACTTGCTCATAACACTGCACAATTGCAGGTAAGCCCACATGAGTTCCTGCAGGCAGTTATGAAAGCTAGTAAAAAACGTTTTCGAATAGGAGCACAGTCTGACCCTGTTGAATTCATGTCATGGCTTCTTAACACGCTGCATGGAGATCTTAGAAGTTCAAAAAATGGACGCAGCATCATTCACCAGTGTTTTCAGGTTTTCTCTTCACTAGATTTCCATCTTCTTTATCAGCCCTTGTGCAGTTTTTCTTGTTTCGTTGTATTCAATGTGCAAAAACTTCTTATAGGGAGAATTGGAGGTTGTGAAAGAGATCCAAGGCAAAGCTATTGCAGAAAACAAAGAAAATGGAGATGGCCAGAACTACGGAAATGAAGAAGAAGGTGGAACTGAAGTGAATAAAGTTGTCATGGAGACAAGTAGAATGCCATTCTTGATGCTTGGATTGGACTTGCCGCCGCCACCTCTTTTCAAGGACATCATGGAGAAAAACATTATCCCACAGGTTTGACTTTATTTTTTAGTTGCATGATATTTGGCACTTCTTAGTTTTAATTGAGGTGGATTTTGTTTGCTGAAGTTGGAGGGGTACATCAGGGCAGTCTCGACTACCATGGCGCTCCTTCCTCATCCCATGGGCAATGTCTAATTACAAGCTCACACCTTTTTGTTTGTTAGCTACTTAAAAAGGCTACTCACTTTTTTGTCATTTGGTTACTATCCAGTGAAGACTAGGCTGCCTGTAATGTGCCTATTGAGCTCCTACCTTGAACTGGGATGGTCATGAGGCATCAATCCTCGACCAATTTGTGGGGATGTATTGCCAAATTCTATTAAAACAGCTAAATGAATTTGGGAGGCAGCTTTCATTTATGCATGCATCTGTATATTCTTCTCTGCATTAGTTAATAGGAAGCTCCTGTTTGTGGCTGAGAAGATATTTCTTCATGTCTGCTTGCTATATTCTCAGACTTGATATTTTTTAAGAAGTGATCTGTTTTGATCCAAGTAGCTTGTCCCAGCCCACATGCTTATTAAATGTTAGAATATTTATTTTTATCTTCTTGGCACTTGTGTTTTTCTAGAACAAAATAGAGATTAATTGTTTGTAGAAAATTATTTTCGGGAGTAGAGTTTTGGCTCTAAGTTTGCTTTTATTAGGATTTTCTGAAATAAACAAGTTGATCATTATATGCTCATTGCTCAGACTAATTCATCATTTATCTATTTGATAGAGTGTTGACCTTGAAATGTTTTGAACTACATGGGTACATTTTGACGTGTAAATTGTTTGAAGAGTGCTAATATATACAGATGTATTTTTCTAAGGTGGATGTTGATTTCTTGAGATGAAGACTTGAGAGTAGGTTTCTTTTACTTGCTGAGTATCATCAGTACTCGTTGTAGCTGAGAATAATTCCAGTTGCTTGACGCGGAGGTGCCAAAATAATTTCCACATTATCCCCATAATTGACATGATACTTCTTTTTCTTCTCGATGATATAAAATTCTCCCAATGGATGGCTTTGCCTTCCTTTCCTTACTGTGATGAATAAGTCGCATCATACAGGAGGTCCTGCTATCAGCTTTCTTCATCATGCTATGCTTTTTCTGAATCGTATGTACTCAAGTAGGATATTACCTGTGTTTTTAATAAAATTCTCATGTAAAATGCATTGCTGAATGTCAGAGTTGCTTTTACGCAATAGATGTATCGATCACGGGAAAAAAGTTAAATGGATAACATGGCTCATATTCCTTGCATTGTGTGATACTAGATACAAATGTTCATTTTCTTTTGGCGACTCGGTTAAAAAATTGAATTCATTATTCAACCCGGTAAAATGCTTTCAGGTACCACTTTTCAACATACTTAAGAAGTTTGATGGTGAGTCTGTGACAGAAGTTGTGCGGCCTCGTTTAGCAAGGTTGAGATACCGTGTTACAAAACTGCCTCAGTATCTTATTCTGCACGTGCGTAGGTTTACTAAGAATAATTTTTTCGTGGAGAAAAATCCTACTCTTGGTGAGCATCTATTTTTATGCTATGTTGTAGTAAAGTCATCTTCCAAGTAAATCAGTGTGCAAGGTCGTAGCAGGGTTGTACTTGTCTCAGGAGTCTCTGTACCTTCTATCAAATGATCCACATAACTGATCCTCTTGGATTTACCTAAAAAGTACATATTTCCTTAGAAATATGTTTTAGAGCTTATTTTGCGTACTAGACATGCCTATAAGCAATATAACATAAGTCAATGGTATATTTATAAGCACTTAAAAGTGCTTATAAAGTAATGTGCTGACTCTAGAAAGTGCCTGTAGTTCTTAGTACCCTGTGTATGCACAGTTTTCTGATGTCCTGGTGGTAGCCTTTGTTATTCAGGATATACATTATATTCTTCTGAAACCTGTTTGACCCACATCTGTTTTTTCTTCTTCCATGGCTGAACACAAAACAAAAGTACTGTGCTTTGACATGCTTAAAGAACTATTCCGTTTTCATTTCATCCTTTAATCTGAGATAGTGGTAGTCGGCAAAATATTTCAACTGATTATAATGAAACCCTTTTCTCTCTCTCTCAGTTAATTTTCCTGTGAAGAATCTAGAACTGAAGGATTATATTCCTCTGCCTGCACCCAGAGAGAACAGCAAGCTGCGGTCTAAGTTTGATTTAATTGCCAATATTGTTCATGATGGTAAACCTGGTGAAGGATCATACAGGGTGTTTGTTCAGCGGAAGTCAGAAGAACTATGGTGATTTTAGATGACCTTTTTTTTTTGGCTTATGCTTTTCTATTCCCCCAACTTCTTATTGTTAACAAATCTATTGCCTCCCCAGGTATGAGATGCAGGACCTTCATGTGTCAGAAACATTGCCCCAGATGGTTGCGCTCTCTGAAGCGTATATGCAGATATACGAGCAACAGCAGTGACCTCTATTTTTGATGCATTTTACTCGAGTAGCGGGAGAAAAAACTCAAGGTTCTGATATTCCCTGAATTGTTGTAGTTGCTTTTACCCTGTTCGTTTCCAGAATATGTGCATGTACATCTGAAAATTATCTTATTGGTATCCATTTTGAGTTTTTGTAAATGAGTGGAGCATTACTTCTGTTAACGTATAAGAATAGTTGGCTTTTCGTTAACAGAGTACGAGAATATTTGATTCGTTATCGATTTGTTCATCGTTTGCTTGTGCTTCTTTCAGCTGTTATATGTTCATCCTTTTTTAAGTTGGCCTTGTGCCTAGTCGACAATGACCTGGCGGATTGGATTGATACGTTTAAAATTTGGATTAATAGTAGAAAATTCATTGGTAACGTTTTCATTTGCTCTACCTATTGAAAATTGCAGAAAACCGCTGGTTTGAAACTTCCCGTACAGTTAAGATCCATCAGATTTGCCATTAAAAACAGTAAGAAAATGCCAAAATTAAAGAAGAATAATTACAATTTTAGTACCCCACTTTTTTACTCTTCTATAAATTATACCCAATATTTTTATGTGTCATCACAATCTCAAACTTTTAAAACTTCATTTTTCACATCACTCCAACCTCATCTTCTTCCCCACTATTTCATCCCTTCCAAAATCTTTCTAAATCCCTTACCACAAATTCCTCATTTCTTCTTCTCGCTCCCATTGTGTGACACATCAATAATCCCATCAAGCACCCTTTCTTCCATTTATCCGCAAACAAATTTGGCAACCTCCTCACCCCCACACAGCACCAAGTTCAAGAGTGCAGAAACTGAATTCTCCTTAGTCCTATAACTCGATCCCGTGGAATTATCAAACAAATCCACCAACACTCCTTAACATGCTTCCCGGCTCTCTTCACACCCTGCAACTTGTGCAATCGCAGCTGTGGCATCCTCAACATCCCCTACTCTCCCAACTTTGAGAATTAATGAAAACAGAGCATGTACTGCCCTCAACTCCACCATCTGCGCACGATTCAAAGGGTAAAGCGCAATGGAAAATAAAGCCCTTAAAGAATCCTTGATTGACCTTGCCACCGACCCCGGACTCATTATTTCGGCAAGCCCAAATATAGGCCATATTCGGTACAGATTAAAAGCCAATTAAAATTGAAAATATGGTCGTTGTGGATTCTCCTCATCTCATAAAAGTCAACAATAACGGCTAGTTTTTCAATTTTAATCCCTCCTGAACA